>VZRX01018554.1:65630-83614 GCA_013398075.1 Notiomystis cincta | reverse complement strand
TTTTTGGCAATAAACTGTAACCAAGAGAAAAAAACATATCTTCTGTGACCAAACTGTTCTCTTTCAAAGGGGCAGGGAGAGTATTCTTTTCCACATCTGAGTGGCCTCTCCATGGCATAAAGGACAGCTATGAGATATGAGCTGCCCCCTTGCCTTAAAACAGGCACAGGCTCACAGCCTACCTTGGATACAGAGAACTGAAGAGAAATTTAGACCTTCACCTGTGGAGGCACTCAGTTAAGAGCTAAGAACCCTCTGAAAATCAAAGTTTCCTAGTTTATAAAAGTTAGCTATATTTTTGTTTTCCTTTTTGGAAAACGCACAGTACATATTTCTTGAGTTATATAAATTCACAAATAAAAGAATTTTCCTTAATCTCCTCTAATCTCTTACAATCCTGTGAAATACCAGTTCACTTCCTTCTGTTGTCTGTTTGTAAATAGACTCCACTGAGCCTGATAACATCAGAGCATTCATAGCTTATCACATTTGGAAATGAAGATTTGTTCTCTTCTCCCATCTCCAGGGAAAAATAAGCATTTTCAGCAGGAGCTGGGGCAGTCCAGCATTGGTAGCTGTGCCCTCCTGGACCAAGCCTGGCACCATAAGCTTCAGAGGGATTCTGAGTCTCTTGGCAATGTAGAGCCAAATTCCACTTTCACACATATATAAAAGACCTTGAAGGACACACCTGGGGGCAGGTCTGGCTCTGTGATTTACACACAAGCCAATTCACAGAACCTATTGGAAAATTTTCATAATCAGTATCAGAAAGTTTGGATAAGTGTATACTCTGCAGTATCTTTACCACAGAAATTTTCTGTTGCAAGCTGCCATGCTCAAGTATGCATTTCTTTTATGAATGAAGGTCTTTTGTGCATCAAGATTAAAATCCTCTGCCTCTCTGCTATGAAGGGGAAAAAAAAAATCTCTTTGAGAGTGCAGTTCATGTAAACCATTTCTTTAAAAACAGAGCCCTTAAATAGCTCCAAGTACATTTCTGTGTATGACACATAAATGTCCACTAATTGCATGAAGGGAGAACTGAGATTCCAATAGCAAATTCTGTAAAAAGTAGATATACAAAGAAAAGTGGAAGCATCTGTTTAATATATACGACATTAGAATTTAATTTTACCTCTGTGATGCTTTTGTGTAGCTGCAGTGTTACAGAGGAGCACATAAGCATAGTAGTGCAGTGTCAGCAGGTGCATGCCACCAAATTACTGCTTTTAATTTGCATATTCATCTGCTAAGAAGCATGTCATTATCATATCAAAGGGATACTAAGCAACATCTAGCTTCGAGAGATGTGGCATAGTTTCAATACGAGCAATTAATGCAAGATGAGGACTCTCTTTTTGTCATGTCTCCTAGGGCTAGCTGTAATCGGGCTTATTATTGGATACCAATAAGACTGAGGTACCAGTTGGCAGAGAATGAGAGAAGTACAGAAAAACAGAGCTGTATGAGGTGTCTTAACTACACACTTGATAGAAAACCAATTCTCTGGTCACTTTTTGAAAACAAAAGCTGCTACTATCTGCTGAATAAGTCTGATCAAAGATAAACATTATATGTAGCATATCTTTAAAGGGAGATGACAGAGGAAAAGTTAAACTGAAATAGGCTATATTTTCCATGAAATGAATAAGTAAAGCTGACTAATGAAATGCAGAATCAGGGCTCTTAGAATTCCATGCTCTTAGAGAAACGGATTTATAAGTAAGCTTTCCTTTCAAAGATCCTTGTTGCAGTAGGTCACTACTGCAGTAGGTCACTAAAGGGGAGAGATGCAGATCATAATTCAAGAAGGATGGCAGGTCCTCTGTCACTGTTCTGTGCAAGGCTTTGTACTTTGTCAATGCTCACAAACAGGAAAGTAGATGGAGTCTTAACATGTTGAACAAATCAGTATTCAAAAGTAATTTTCTATGGTAAAGATAATTTTCTCTGATGGACTGTTTTGAGAAGATATGCCAGGAAAAAGAATTATCCTCATGAATGAAAAGATGTACCTAAGGATATGTGAGGTCAGCCTAGGGCTGCTGTGCCCAAGATGTAGGCAGAAGTAGAGAAGCAAGGCAAGAGTACAAGGATATTTCTGACAGAGGACTTCCTCTGAGCTTCCACTGTTTGGCAGGGTCCTCCTAAAACTGATTTGACATCTGTGTTCAACAGCTGTGGGTAAACTTTGGGAAACAGTTTAGATTCTGGAAAAGACAAATGGAGCCTAAAACGTGGCTGATGGCAGACTCTTCAGACTGGTATTCAAAGGGAAAAGTAGCCATGAACTGGTTAATTACATTCCAGATTTTGTTCATCATTTATCTCTTGTGGTTTAGCTCTTTTGAAAAACCTAAGCTCTACAGCCATCAAAATGTGGTCAGTTTTTGTCTCCACCTCCTGAGGATCTGATTCATAATGCAGAGTTTAGTATTGCTTCTGTAAAAAGAATCCTGAACTACACTGACCAGCTTCATTTTTTCAGAGAGGGAAACCTTTCCCCTTTTAGTCTCTAGGCCATCATCTTGTGTCACATGCTAGGTGTTTAGGAAGTCCTCCTTTGCATCTTTAGTACTTGTAAATCAATTCTTACCATTAATTTCCCTGATTTATTTCTCATCATTTTAATAAGATTAGGACTTTAGCCTCTTTGGGCACTATTGAATTGGATTCATGGCTGTAGCTGCCCCAGCCTCACGATAATGATCAGTTTTTAGTGGCAGTTAGTCATTATATTGTGGGAATGAGAAAGCAGCTGTAATGTTTAAATATCATGATTATAAGGTTAGTAGTAGTTTTTCATGATTTATGCAATTATGTATAGGTACAATGACATGTGCCTCATGTCAGCAATAGCAATACAGATAAACAAAATCGATGTGCCATTTACAGGATACAGTGGCTTTTGTCAGCTTTTCTAAACAACTTTGGTTGTATTTCATTCAGGTGCTAATAGTCAGCATTTTACAGCAGCTCTTGGAATACTTAGTAGAAGATACCATCATAGTCTTTTATTGTTTCACTGGATTAACTGGATAATCTTAACATTGGCATTTCCCTACATCTTGAACTCTTGGGAACTGACTGTTAAAAAAGTTTTCTGTCTGTGATACCTATGGTAGTGATTGTTACATTGTGATTCATGTAATAGTTGACAATTGGAAATTAAATGAACTTAAAATTTGTATTAATAACCCCTGTGAGAACTTGTATACTCTTCCAGTGTTTCAATAATTTCAAAATCTCAAAGTTGGAAAAAAAATTCACAGATTCTTGCAGTGTTTTCATTTTTTTATCACGATACCATTTACCATTATGAGGGAGTAAAATAGAAACTAAAGACTTATAGATTCTGAAGTAATTGTAATAATTGAACCTTAAATTTAAAAAAAAAAAAAGAGGAAAAAGAAAATCCAAAGGAAATTTAAAGGTCTCCAACAGAATTCACCAAGAACATCTCACTCTTTTTACAAACAAATCCCTGAAGGGTCTCTAGTGGGAAAAACCCCCCAAATTTCTGTCTTATAAATCCTGATATTCTAATTTTTTCCATAAGTGATGAAAAAGCTTTGTCAATGAAAAATTAATGTTGCCCTCATGAAGATGTATGGATTTCTCACAAGGGCTAAATGTTGTTAAGCTTTTAGAGATGTGAATCTCTTGCTATAGTCTCAGTCTAGTTGTTTTCATTCCAGCAAAGCTTTTAGTAATAGAAGGAAATTATATTGGTGGGAAAAAAAATTATAATAGGGTTTTCTCATTAAAATTTGCAGCTATAATTCTAATTTGGAAGAAGGATAGGTTCATGATATACTAGATTGTTACTTTTTAGACTTCACAATTAAAGACTTACAGAGTAATACTGAACACTTTATACTCCTTCAAGGCTCAGTTTCCTCATCAGTGTAATTTTTATATTCTCCACTTCTGTGAAGTGTTATGAAATATTATTTACAAAAGTCATAGATCATATATATTTGAGAAGTTGGTATACTTTTACTGATATAAACTATATGGAAATTAGGGAAATTAGGCAACTCTATTTTGTCTTCAAGATGTGATTCAAGGAGGGACTCAACATCACGTGAAATTATCCTTTTTGGTAGCATTAGAAGAAGTATAATGAAATAGTGAGGAAGACTTTTTGAGAAACTATTGCTTATTTACTTTTTGATGTTTGACATTATACATACCAGGATATTGTAAATTATTACAAGATAAAACTGACATAGTGAAGAAAAATGAAAAAAAATAGGGGTTTTCCTTGATAAATTACAATATACAATTTTTAATTCTGCTTATAATTTGGTACGCTATTTTTATGATGCCAAACCTCACAGGTAAATAAAAACTCTCTATACTCAAAACATCTCAGATTATTTCATAAAACTGATCTAAACTGTATTTCCTTATACTTAGTAGATATGTGCTGTGAAAGTAAATATTATTCAAAGTATTACAGAGAAAACTGGACAACCTCCTTCAGGTTCCTACACTGAGTCAGGTTTGCCTGCATTCAGTCACTCTCAAGTCATTTTTAATTGGATGTAAAGAAACTGGTGTAGTTTACTTTAGATAAGCATCATTAATTAGGTGATACATAGTAAAATTTTCAAGTTTCTCAGCTGGAGTTTTGTAATTTCTAATGTCAGTGTTGTGAACAGTAGCACACATTAATTTCATTCCTGAAATTAAATGGAGTATTGATACAGGTCTTGCCTTCAGCAGCATTTCTTCTCCAAGACTGAAGGTACAGTGCAGAACATATATTTAATTTTAGCATAGTGTGTTTTTACTGAAACATTAGTATCAAATAGCAAAGTAATCAAATACTGAGTAACATTAAAGTCCTGTTAAAGGCTTTGGTGGAGGCTGTGTCATGGTGTTGCTCATCCTGTTTGCTGGGGAAGAGGAACAGATCATGAAGTACATCTGTGAATTGTAAGAGACGATTTGTGCACATTTTTCTGGTGTGTTCTTTGACAGAAGGGCTCAACTGAAGCAGCTAAACTCATTTTTCCAATGCTGTTTGAGACTCAAGGGTTGAAAGAGAAGAGCCCTGAGTTATAAGACTAGAACTGTATTGCCATGATAACAGTAAAATAAGCAGTGACAGAGCCAGCTTAAATTTTACTGCAACATAAGTTCCCCAGTCATGGAGCATTTTCCATGGAATCTCAGACTCCTGGCTCTCTCTGCTCTCACTGTTCAGTGATGGTTGGCTCAGGCCAGCCCATGCCTACATGTGGCTCCCTGCTCTCTGAGGGTCCAGTCCTGCCTGGCTGTGAGGACCCTCAGCTCCCTGTGATGATTTCAGTGGGACTGGAGGACCTCACAGGAGGGTGCTTGATGCCTTACAAGATCAGCCACTGATAATTGAATCACACAAGACAGAGGTGCAAGAAAATTGTTTTCTTTCCAATTTCATTCTGCTGAAGTCAGACTGACTTTCCACAGCATGTTTGTAAGTGCCCAGGGCCAGATCCTACAAGACTTTTTGCAGATGTCATTTGCTTCATTAAGAAGTGAGGATGCTCAGATGATCACTGGATTGGAGCTGTTTATTGCACTTCATTATTTCTAAACCATGATCAAAGCTGTTATTTCTCTCCAAATCTATTAAAGCTGGTATTGTTTCTTGCAGATATTGCAGATCATCTTCGGATGATGAAAGATGAACACAAATGAAACTGCAGACTATGTAGTATCAATTATTATTATTCATAAATAAAGTTTTTCATGTATTTATAAAGTAGCAGAATTTAAGCAAATTATAACCCCAAATTTTTTTCAGATTTATTTAAAATAGAAGGATGATAAATGCTTTGAAATAATAATTTGCTGGTTAAAACGAAAAGGTTGATGTAAGAGTGAATTAAAGCACATCATTTTAAACATGATCTTTCTAATACAAATGGAATTACTATAAATAGACTCTGGTTGTATTGTTGAGTAATGTGTTCAGTTATGCCAGACTAATAACTCCTCAGCCCTGTATGAATCCACATTGTTTTAATGTCAGTAAATGTTCTAATCGGCTCAGCTGTAGCTCGTGGTCATAACACAATGGCTGACTATGAAAAGTACATTTTAACTTACCACTTTTCATTCAATGTTCACTTTTTTATCCTCTATATAACAGTGCTTTTAATAACTTTCTTTCCTGTAAGATATCTTTGCTAATTCTGCATGGTAGAAGCATCTGATTTTCCAGTGTCAAATGTTTTTTGCTTAGTCTTTCATGTATGAACTTGTCAGTTAACAGCTGAGAACTTGGTGATGATGAATAAGGTTGCATATTTTCAGCCTTCTCCCTCATTGTCTTTTCTCTCTAACCAAGACT
Source organism: Notiomystis cincta (assembly GCA_013398075.1). Classification (NCBI taxonomy): domain Eukaryota; kingdom Metazoa; phylum Chordata; class Aves; order Passeriformes; family Notiomystidae; genus Notiomystis; species Notiomystis cincta. The sequence continues at coordinate 77,265 of VZRX01018554.1, read as the reverse complement.
CAGCAGGTGAGACTTCCCTCCACCAATACAGGGCTCTTTTTCCCAAAGAATTATCTTCATGCCAGCTGTGTCCTGCTTTCAAAAGAGATGTGAAGCCATTCTGGAACTTGAGACATGAGTGATTCCAAGGAGAAGGAAACCAGAAACTACCTCTGCTTGTGATCATTACAAATCACTCATGAATGAATGCTCAGAGATACTTAACCCCTATATGACTTCATCAGTTGTTCAAGCATTAATTCTACTGCTGCACTGATGACTTTATTCACAGTTTGCAGAGAGCATATTGAAGCTCTCAGCTGAAGTGATTTAGCCAAGGCTGTATATATCCCATGCCAGGGATAGTGTTAGATCCCAGGACTTCCTGATTCTTACACGAAGACCTTTATAGTAGTAGAAAAAAGGACTAATGACTGAACAGACACATGGAAGATTTGCAGCCCTCTAGGAGAGTTAGCAGATAATGTCATATGGACCATTCTGAGTCAATGCTGAGTGCAACAGTTATACAAGATTTCTTTCCCTGTTGGCACTGTAAATGCTGACAAAGCTGCTGGCATTAGTATTAATTTGTGGTATTAATTTATCTGCTGGCATCAGGTGTGGTAAATCTTGTAAAGAAAAGCCAACTCCAGCTTGAAAGCATTTTGTTTTGTTTGGAAGGAAGGAAGGAAATTAAAATGCATGCCTTCATCTCTAGACAGCCATGGCATTTTCTTTACAGCCCTTATTTCAACTTTTCTGCTTTTGTTCTGTCCAAGATATAATTCTATTTTATAATGTATTTGGACTTCTTTTTACTTGCAGAAAGTAGTATATCATATTTTTAGGTGTTGAGAATAAATGACAGTACTAGTGCTATAAAATTTTTCAGTGCTTCTCCGATGAGTAGTGGCTGCTCTGTGCACACCTGAAGGAAGCAGCTCTGTGGTGGAGTACCTTGGCAATTCTGTGCCTCTCCCTCGAAGTGCTGGCTATACCTGCACATGGTTTCTTTGTCACCACCTTCCTAAAATAGTACAGAAACTATCATTATCAGGCTTAATAAGGAAATATACCTTTGTAAATGTTCGTTTTATATTAACAGTTACATTAACTCACCTGCCAGTGCTCAGATGAACTGCTTACTATCATTTTCCTGTGAAGGGCAAGGAGTTGGACTCCATGATCCTGGTGGCTCCCTTCCAACTCAGCTTATTCTGTGATTCTGTGATACTTATTTATCTACATCTAATCAACAGAGAATCATCATAAGCAATTCTCTTTCTGGGGTCTTTAAAACTTTTCGAAAGACAAGCTGAACTATTCCAAGCACAGAATAATGTGCCATTATTCACTGTATAATGTCTGTACTTGGCGTTTCTCTGATTTTATGTTTTGCACTAACCAAGGGCTTTTCACAGTAGAAACATCTTTGAGTTATTTGCATCCTTGGCTTTGAGTCCAAGTAGAATCCAGCTGGCAGTATTTGTGTTTCCTGTTTATTTGACTCAGTTGAGATTACTGATAGGAGAAACTTGAGTTTGTATCTCTGCAACATGTAGTAGAGTGCAGTGGAATTGAAAGTAAAGTCATAAATGTGGTAGATGTTAGCCTCAGATGCTGCTGCTGAATTTGAGATTGATTTGATAGTTTGAAATTGGGGGTTAGGCTCTGGAAATAATTTTTTTTTGCATTTACAGGTGAAACATTAGTTTTTATTTCCGTACATATTCTTTCATCATGTAGTCATGGGCAGGCAGAGAATGTGAGATACTTGGCCTTTTAGCAAAAGATGTTTCTTCCAGTATGAGGGGCTTTTATGAGAGGATATTTATTTAGTTATTTTCCCTGATCACTTGGAACAGGATCCCATGCAAATTTCTTGCAGTGTCAATGTGACAAAGATCTAGGGTTATATGTAGTTACATATGGAAAATCTCTGAATGTATGGATGTGGATGAGTAGACTCTGAAACTTCCAGCACCCACGGGTTGGGGCTCATTTGTGTTCCCTGTGGATCAGAAGTAAAGATCTACAGTCCAGCTGCCAGCAAACAAAAGCATTCCTTCTTTGGTGCTGACATAGTTTCTCTGATAATAGGTCTCATAATAGCAGGAATTTGTAAATCAAAACTACAGTAAATATATCAACGGTACAATACTTTCCATGTCTAAATAAACAGGGTTTTTTCACTTTCACTTTTATCTTCAGGATGTCAAGCAAGAGATTAGAAGGCAATTTTGAAACTGAAGGGGGGGAGGGGAACCATGATGTTATTCTGCAGAAGTTATTTGATTGCTCTTCATAGTCTTTTCATTACAATTGGCATTTAGAAACTCAACCACACATGCCGCTCCACACCTTTCTACATGATACTGTTTCTTCCTGTTCTCCTTATCTGTAACTGTGATGATGCACAGCTTTCTCCTATTTCTTTCTTGTGGGTTTGTGCAGTTTCTTGATGTTTGTGACAGGCCACGATAGGGGAAGCTTTTATCACTGTGGGGTTTGGAGGCCTCAGTAAATTGAAAATTGCAAATGAAATCCACTGGGCTTGAATTCATCAGCTATTATGTCAGATGACCTTTGGCAGCTGCTGATAAAAATGAGAGAATGTTAGCTCTGATCCAATTTTCAGCACTAACCATTCCTTTTCAAATCCATTCACAGTCAGGCAGCAGACACATGGGAAGTGAAAATGATAGGGTTTCAAGAGAGCTGCATTGTGTTGCAGATTAAGATTTTCTCCCCCTATTTCTAGAGGTCGGCCCCCAGGCCCCTGTCTGGTATCTACCTATTGTCCAATCAGTTTCAATATCTGCTTTAGAGGACATGTTAGCCATCCTTACAGATAAGTGCTTACAGGAGAAAATGTTGGACTTAATAGTTTTGCTTAGGAGGCATCAAGGGTCACAGTGTACCAATATTGACTGGCACATGTTAGTTTAATCTGACATTCTTAGGAATGCGACACTAGATTCTTTCGGAGTTGTTGATCTCTGAGATTTTTGTTCCCAGGTCTAGGTTTTATAAATTTTGTTTTGCTGTAACTGTTTATATTCATGAGCTGCTGATATTCATAAAAAAGCCTGCCATGGCTGGACCCAGGCAGCCCTTACCTTGTACCCCTGTCTTAGGGGTTGCATAAATTATGTTGCATGGTGGTACTGTGCTCTTTCTCCTTAGAGAAGCTGAGAAGATACAGACATTTTTTCAGCCCTTACAAACTATGCACTGTGGAAAATTAAATAATAAGGCTTTCAAACCAAAATTAATGTAATAAATATAATTTTTAACTGGGTTAGATGTTAATTTTGCCTTCTAAGATCTTGCAGTCTGTGCAGCCCCTCCCTCTGCCTTTGACTTCCTGAAGCATGAGGAGTGCACTCAGCACCTCCAGGAGTTGCTCATGGGCTCAAGGGCTGAACCCGAGCTCAGAATAACCTTTGAGACCAACATCATGTTAATGTATGTGCCCCACTCCCTATCAGCTTTTTTCTTGCTAGCTTAAGAAGGAAAATAATGAAACTGTGGACTCTGTTCCCTCGAAAAAATAATGTATATCATTAAAATTTAAAAGTTTCAGAATAGCACCTTGTACTGCTTAGTTCTTCAGTTTTTAGAGACATAGCTCCCATTGAATTCTCTTTTTAGAAGGCAATAATGATATGTAGATTGGACTTGTTTGGACAAGAATTCAAAAATCAGATTCCTTGACTGATCACACTGTCACTCTTCAAAACATCGCTGTTAGGTCTTCATTGGAAAAGATATTCCTAATTTTCTTACCAAAATGTTTCAGAAGTACAATGCCATCTTAAAATTGCATATGTTTTATATTTAACATTTTTACTGATTTCCTTAGCTAGGATGTGAATAAATATTCGGTGGCTCAGCTTAATAAATAAATAATTTTAATTTCATTTATACAATAGGATAAAAATATGAATATTACTAAAATCGAAGTACTAATTTTTAAAATAAGTCAAATAATCCCTACTTGCTGTTGTGTAACTGTTGCTGGTCTAAGCACTGGAGAATGGGAAACAAACCCACTGTTTTAAAGATTAATCTGGAATATGCACATGCATTGATTGCAAGTTCATCAAATTATAGCTAAAACTAAAGCTTATTACATTTTATTTATTTCTTTAAATAACCTAGAAAACTATTTCAGGTATAAGTGTAGCTGTATCCTTTTATTGAGGGCAAATTGTATCGTTGACTCAAAGTAATCACCTATTTTGCATTATTATGTTGTCATATTTTCCAAATCATAATTTTAAGATTTAAAAATTTACATGGCAATCACTGTTATCCTTGGATGTGTTCATACATGAATCATTGGGAAGCCTAAATGCAAATCCGTATTTTTCCTCCCTTCTCTCTCTCTCCAGATAAAAGAATAAAATATTTCTTTCTCAATTTCACAATTCATGTGAATTTCTGATCTCTGCAGTGGGATCTCTTAGCATTTTAATATTTTCCTATCACAAATAAAGAATTCTCAGGAAATTTCAACAAATCTGGTGCATCTATCTGTTAAATACATTCTTACATAAAACTGTGAGATTGATGCAAGGTGTACTAGAACAAGATTTTTTAAATAAAATTCCCATCCAGGAAGCAGACATTTACCACACCAGCAAGCAGGATGGATGGAGCTTGCCATGACAGCCAAGGCAAGGCTGGGGATGTCTGGGGGACTGGAGAGGGATTTCCCTGGAGTTTGTGCCTGTTTCCAGGTGCTCCTCGATTGTGGCTCTTCAGTGTCCCAGCAGATTGACTTGTCTTCTAGGAGGCCTGGAGTGCAAGGAGCTGCTGCTGCTGGTCACTCATTTGTTTGCTTTTAAGTATCATTACAAACTTCCCATGACAGTGTTCTTCCATGGGGAAGACCTGAAATTTGTTTGGATAAACTAAAATACTGGTACAGGTGATTTGGCTGACTTATGTATCCCTCAGCTGAATATTTTTACTCACATCTTAGTTTTGGTCTTTAATAAGTCAATGAATAATGCAATCAAAAACCATTACATGGAATTATCATCAGAAAAGACAACTTTAGGTCATATTCACAAAGCATATATTGACTAAGCTTGATTTAAACATAGCTATATCTACTTTCAAATCAAATACTCAATTTTGAAAGCTATTAAACAGTGTTCTAACAAAATGTAGCATGATTCTTTCCAAGTTATTCCAGAAAATAGAGAATGCAGCAATAAAGACAGATTTTTTAACTTTTTTTTAATGAGGGTTTTTGTTCTCATTTTTGGATCTATATTTTCCATCAAGCATTCCAGGATTTCTTCAAGTGTTTAATAATTTGTTAAATTATATGACATTGTAATTGCTGTATTCCAGTACTTAAAATTGAATGTCTTTTTCTACCAAAGTTTTACAGTTAATATTTTGCTAGGCTAAGTGTACATAGACACGAACTTTCCTTTAAATCCTGTAAACCTGCTCCAGAAGTATGTTTAAAATGTGGTGTTAATGGTTGTGGCAACCTTAAAAAGAGTCCCTATGAAAATGAAAATCATTCCCTTTAAGCACCCAGTGAAATGCAGTCCAAAACGTGTTTCTAACCCACTGTTTCTGAAACACAAAGAGTACTTGGAGGACTTGAAGTGCCTCGAGTGACAGAAAAATAGATTTCTCTTTGATAAGCAATGATTTCTGTGCAGGAGTTTTTAACACTTCCTTCTGTCTCCTCTGCCCAGAGCAAGGCCAGGGCTGGCCCAGGGACCACCTTCCCTGTTCTGTCCCTTTCTTTGTGTGTCCTCCTGGCCTCTTGTGTCCCTGTACAAGTGGACATAGTTTGGCTCCTGATGTTTGCAAAGCTTTATAAGTCTTAATCCTAAAACATTGTATCCTAACTTCCTGTTTTGTATATATTAGTGACTTTTAAACAAATATTCAGTAATTAGCTAAGTCTAATTATAATCCAAGCACTATTGGTTTGCTGGTTTGTTTGATATGCATCCTTTTATAGTGGGATTGTAAAGAAGGTAAAAATCTGATGCTGGACCTGTGTCAGGGAAACTGTAAATACTGCATCCATGTTCTTATATTATTATACAGCAAAGTTTTGAGGAATCCTTGCTCAAAATGAAGTCCAAGTGCACTTACCCAAGAAATGTGTAATGAGAAAGAAAAGAACATTTATCCTGCACAGCTTACAGTTTAATTAAGCGGAAAAAAAGAATTAGTGGTAAAAGAGTACTTGTGGAGAGGAGAAACAAGCATGTAAATGTGTAGGCACACATAGAATTTTTTTTTTTAAGTTTCTGTATATTTAAATATTGTCATTCTAAGAAGGTGCTATGGTCAAGAAATAGGTGAGGAATGTGCTTTAAAATAGAAAAAAGCAGTATTTTTCCCTGATTATTCTTACCAATTTTAGGGGACCTTTTCTCAGTTTGCAATTTCATTTAGTCTTGTGTTTGTGTGTCATCTCCTAAATATGAACACCAACCAATGTCAGAAAAGTACTATTTTATTTTGGCTATCTCAGCTTCCATCAATTCATGTACTGCTTTTCATAAAAATGGCAGCGGGATCAGTATTTATAATGGTTAAGTTAGTTTTTCAAACCCCTTAATCATTCTCCCAGATGACTTTTTCTTTCGTGTTCAACATGACTCTTTTCTGGAAAAAAACATTTTATGAACAATGTTTTCATCATCCTGGAAAAAAAAAAAGCTGTGTGAAGAATTATGAAGCAAAACTAAAGTATCATGTGGGGAGTATTTATCATATGGAGGTTGATGTTTGTCTCTTGGGCTCTTTGCTGCTCAGGAGAACACCAAATGTATGGATGAAAGTCCAGAATGACTTCACTGGAGTCAGTGACTTTGTCCCAGTGGATGTTGGGGTAACAAGCTCAGATTTTGGTCACCCACTTACAGCGCTGTGTGCTGTATTTTTCCCAATGTGAGACATGCAGTGGCCATTTCAGTAATCCTGCAAAGAGTCACCAGGAATTTCAGCAGTGCCATGTCATGAAAGCTGTGTCTGCTGTGTTATTCCTCACGTGTTCAACTGCTGACTTCATCAATGAGCATTTCATGTGTGCAGGTCTTTTTTTGAATGATGCATCAATGATGACACACTGAAGTTTGTAGAGCAATTAATGCTGCTGTTAAAGAAAATATATTTGCATCTCTTTAATAAAGACATCTGGGGGAAATGCTGATCCTTCTGTTTAAATTCTTTCTTTGAATGTTCAACTTTGAAGGGTTCTAGGCAACATATGTGCAGATGTAAAATATAAGAAAAAATACTAAAACATGCTAAAATCTGATTTTATCTTGGGAATGACCACTCATTCAAAATTTGATAATTTATTGGACTGCATCCCTTAATTTAGTTAAGAGTCCTTAAATTGAACATTAATGTATGTGGAACCATTCTTTCTCATGGAAAAAATCAGAAATAGAAGAAAAAATGCTATTAGCTTCCTAGATTTTTATTCCTTTGCGGAAAGAATATTGCTCTTAAGATGGAAAATATTCGGTTGTTCAAGAAGTTTAAGATGCTTAAAAGTTCTGTAGAAAAAGGATCTCAAAATTCAGAATTTTGGCCAAGTTTGTGCCCCAGAGGTATTCCCTTGGCTACCTTTCCACCATGGCATCACATATTGCTGAAATGTTTACTTGCTGTGGAGCATGGCTGCATCTGCTCATTTTCTGCAAAGGGAAAAGTATCAACTTCTTTGTGCACATGTACTTGAAAGGTTGCCACTGATAATGAAGAGGACCTGTGGGCTCCCACCCACAAAGCTTTCAGCCCTCTGAAAAGGAGCATCACTAAAGTCTTGCAAACAGGAGAGTCTGTACCAAAACCGCTGAGTTTTCTCCCAGTTCTTCCCTGTGCAGTTCTGCACCACAGACGCCACTACAGAGCAGCTCTGTGTGATTTTCTAAACTAAAAGACATAGTTTTCAGCAAGCTGTCTTGCTGAAATTATCAAAATTGTTGGATGGTCTGTAATTACAATTTTCTATCTTCATCAGGTGAATTGCGTATTTTTTTCTTCCTTTAGAGGATGCAGATGCTTTGCAAATGACTTCTGAAAAGGAGTTGTACAAAGAAATCAAGTTAATATCTTGGAAAGCTTGTGTGGATGTGATGCTGAGCTGCTGGTAAAATTACAGTTAACTGTAGGAAGAAGCACAAAAAGCCAAGATGTCCCAGAATACAGTTCAACAATCATTAATTTATTTTTTTTTTAAGTGGTAAAGGCAGCACCATGAACAAAAGACAGTGAGAGCTATGCTTGCTCCTACTGTTCTGATTTTATGCTGGTTGTCCTTGCTCTGTTGTGTTACAAATAGCTACAGAAAACAAGTAATATTTCTAATTGATTTCTAAGATTTGTGCCACCAACATTCTCTGACAAATGTTTTTCTTCACATTTGGGAATGAATGAAAGGAGAACTTTGCAAATACTGTAGATGTGGGTGAAGATCTCCTCGGGGGGTAATTCTCTGTTGCTCTTGTGTGATTTAGAAGATAAAGGATTCCCTTTTCAATTCAGTATTTTTGCTTCAGACACACATTCATTTCCACGTGAAATTTGATAACGTACGTTCTGTGGATCAGTGAATAATCTAAAATTCTCTTATGAAATTTACTACTCTGAAAATGTTGGTGAACTATTGCAAAACAAAGGGATATCTGTCTTGAATCCTATTAATGATTGATTCATAGTCTGAACAGGATGAGTAACAGTGATATTGAATTGCAATCCCAAATTCATTTTACTTAAATTGAATCGGACAGTTCATAATGGCTGTTTTCCTGGTGAAACTTGCTTAGGGTTTTTTTAACTTGTTGTAAGAATAGATGAGAATTACTTGCTAAATCATATTTGCAACATATTAAGATAAATAACATGGTTTGTAATTTACAGGGGAGTGAGTGATTTATTTTCTTCTGGTCCGAGGCCTGATTAATTTGCTATGCCATTGTCTTTTTGTAGTTTCCATTTTTCTTTCTTTTTTTTTTAAGTATTTTTTTTCAAATCACAAATTGTTTCAAAGTACAGCGAATTGGAGCAAATTGATCTCTTCACTTGAGTTTTATATCCACCCTTCATTTTAAAGACTCATCTTATGTCTCTATGTATGGAACTGGTAATGGATTCAATTTCATAAAATATAGCATTGAAAGATACAAAATCACCTTTAAAAGTTGTTGTTAAATTCAGCATTCATTTTGAGACTCTCATTTGCTCTATCTCTGGTTCAAAAAAGCAATAATGCAATTTCCAGATAGCGATTGCTTGTAGGAAAATATTTATTTCAAGATTATTATTTTTTTATCGTCAGATTTTTTTATTTTACACTCACTGGAATTATTTCTGTGTGTTATTATGATTTATCAGTAGAGAGCTTTGCGAGGTCTCATGCAGTCAAATGTTTTTAAAAAAGCCTGGTGAGCCTGGCAGCTGGGAGCATTGATGCCACACAGTGTCTCTCTATCAGTGGCATCTGGATGTGGGCTTGGCCTCCTTCCGAGGCTGTTGGCTCACGGCACTGCTGCCTATTCAGATGTATCTGTACTAAAGCACAACAAATTTACATATGTTTTGCATAAAGCTTTCAGGCTATTACTTCTATGTTTCAGGTTGCTACACTGGAGATAAATCAGAAAACAAAAGTGTTATACCTAGCAAAGTATGATCCACAAAATATATTTTCATCTCTGCATTTTTTTGTAAATGGATTGCTTGGGACTTTTATGTTTCTGGAATAAATGAAAATGGGGAATTGAAGTACACATTGGTAAAAAAGTAGAAATACTGTTTTCCTTCCTTAAGAGCAGACTGGATGTTATTTCTACCTTCTTTTCATTATTAAAAGACAAATATTAGATGTATTTAAACTACTATTCAGTGTTGAGGCTTGTGGAAATAATAGTCATGTTCTTTTCTCTCTAAGTTCCTCTGCTGTCCTTATTTCATGTGTAAAAGAATGACAGGGAAGTTCATGGGAAATTGTTTCATACAGGGAGGTTCTCAGGTGACCTAAATGCCACCCTGAAAGAAGAGTTTGTGTAACAGTTCATCCCTTAAAGCAGGTTGGTAATCAATGAGACCAAGGAATGGAAGCTTTCTTCTCTGCTGTTGTTGGAAAACATGGAATGGGGAAAAAAAATGGTTGTTATGGTTGCCTGACTGTGAGTCTGGGAGGAGAAGCAACAGCCCAGTTCCATGTGTTCAGGGTTTCCCATTAAAGGTTCAAATGACTGGAATATTTTGTGCTCTAGGCAAGGATATATATTATTATTTCTCCTCAGGAAATGATATGAGCAGTAATCTTGGCAGGTAGGATATATTTAATGACATTTATTTAATTACTTCTTGCTATATCAAGAAGTTGTTCTGAGGAAAATGCTGACCTTTATTTTTTTAACAGACCAAGTACCTAACATAGCTGAGCTGTCACATGGACAGAGTGATGTATTAGACATATCTGACCAACTATTAGATTCTTTCCGTGCATGGGGGAACTCTGAAATCATGACTTGTGATTTGTTTCAATTTTTTTTGGCCCAGTAAAGAACTTGATAGAGGAAGACAGTATCATTATATCATGTTTAGAGTTCGAGAATGACATTGGATTGCTGGCAAAATCTGCAGTTACTGGCTTCTCTGAGTGTGTGTTCATGTCTTTTCACTTCCTAATACATGTCTTTTTGCACAAGAATATATATTTTACCTAATCAGTATATCTGTAACCATGCACAAAGATGAAAAATGTGGTTTATGCTATCCAAAGGGTATCATGATATAGTATCTAGGAATTGATTAAATACTACAGTGCTGAGTATAGAGCAATTACATGAATGGATAACTTTCATGCCCCATTGTAACAGGAATTTTCTAAGTCTAAATTAATGAGAATGAAGTTGTCCTTCAGAACAAATACATGCATCTTTGATGGGAAAATAAAAGAAATACTGATTTCCTGCAGCAGTCAGATGTATGTCATAACCACTGACATAAGAAACAAAACTGAGTTGACTCTTAGAATTATAGGCTTTGAAAATGTAGCTCGAAAAATACATATACAATATTTATGTTTTTATCTCTCTAGGCTTATATATGAGTATATTTAAGTTCCTTGAAAGAATATTTGGGAGTGTTGCCATGAGCTGGACATGGAACAAAGTATTTGTGACTATTCTAAATTTATCCGCAGTTGTGAACTCTGCGAGGTCATCTTGTCAAAACATCATTTTGAACTCTGAAATAAAGAGAAGAGAAACAAACATACTGGATTAAAACACACTTCCAGTGTTGTCAGATAATTACCAAAAAGAAAGTGCCTGCACTGGAAATATCAATAACTGTAATGTGTGAGATTTGTTAAAACACACAAACTCGCTCTCCACTGACTGTCACTAATATTTATTCGTCCGGTGACTGTTAATCACACCAAGTTTACAGTCCCGTGTAGCACCTGTCACAGGTGTTGATCATTAATCAGCTATTACAGCAGTTTATTCTGCTGCTGACAACTTGCAATTTTCTACTGATTCAGCTAGTTTGTCAGGTGGGAATTATGGCATAGCACATGTGACAAAACACATCACACATTTCTCTCTCTCTCTCCTCTCTCTCTCCCCCCTTCTTTTTTTTC
>VZRX01018554.1:45965-65472 GCA_013398075.1 Notiomystis cincta | reverse complement strand
TTTTTTTTTTTTTAATTTTCAGGCTTCTCTCTCTTCCTCTCTCTCCCCCTTTTTAGACAAACAATATCTGGGAACTCAGAAGTAATAAGGCGGAATGTATAATTAATTACCCAGCTTGCTCTAATTAGGGATGAATAAGTTGTGTCCCTCTCATCATCACAAATGTGGTGATGGGTAATACCAGTTTATGCTGTATTAACTGCAAATATGCAATCCTTCTGAGAGCACTTTTGTTGATGAATTTGATGAATGTGACAATAATTAGCAGAGACAGATGAGAGCTAAATTACTACTGACAATGTAATGCTATCCCGCTCGAGGGTCTGAGAACGTGGCAGGCTAACATGGCAGGGACCGGGGCCTCGTTTCTANTTCATTCTAAAATTAGCATTCTCATTCTTTTTTTTTTTTTTTTTTTTTTTCCCTTTTTTTTTTTTTTTTTTTGCCAGTGGGAAAAAAAAAAAAAAAGGAGGAACGGTAATTGTTTTCGTCAAAGGCTGCAGGGAGTTATCAGGGTAATAAAGTTAATTAGCAGAACAAACATCCTTTCACTGCCTTACCAGATTGAGGAAAAGAGGGTAATTCAAACTGCAGAAAGATATGACTAGATGAGATGATAAGGAGAAAAATTTTACACAGGAGGCTAACAGAGAAGAATCAATTTTTTTCTTCATTTCTTTTGGCTTAGTCCAAGGAAAGGAATTATACATTCTCTTCTTTCAGCTCATGAAGTTGCTTATGTAGAAAACTTTATTGTTATGATTTCTGCAATGGATGGGAAATGAAGTTAAGAAATATCATATTACATTGTTCCATTTTTTCAGGGCCTTCCAAATAGCAATTGTTTTGTTACATTATGTGCAATTTCCTTTTTATTAAAGTGACTTTTCCTAATATCCACGGCACTATATTGATCCCGTACTGTTCTTCAAAAAGAAACCTGTTTTTACTTCATCTCCAGGTCTTCAATGGACCCATTGAGTGTGGCCATTGTACGAGGTTCTGAAGTAGCTAGCTTAGAGTTTGAATTAGTTGATGGATTTCTTTGAGCAGCATTTCTTTTACTATCCTCTAGTGTAAGTATGAAAAGAAAGTCCTTGTTCCTGCCAGCGTTAATGCATGTGACCAGCTTTATGCATGAGTAGTCCTATTACATTTGCCTCCATTCACTTCCTTGTACACATAGGCAGGGCCAAGGTCCAAAAGGAGAGAGCCTTTCAAAAGTAGTAACATTGAGGCATTTAGGTTACTTAGGATGGCAGTTCCTATTCTCATATATTTTCAGTGATGTTACCATTTCTCTTGCAAGATTTTTGGCCTACCTCCATGATAAGGCTGATACTGTGCTGTACTCTGTTATCACATCCTGTCTGTGCACAGGGTCTTGAAGAAGTCCAGAAGGTTTTGTAAACCCAGAGGGTTCTGTCAAAGTAAAAATATTTTCACATGATGGAGTATTGGAAAAAATACTGGAAATACCAAATCAGGGTGTGTCAGCTGTTTTGAGATGTCTGACCACATTACAGGCTTTACTATCCACAGTGAATATGAGGTCAGTCAAGGTAGACAAAAGCAATCTGGTTTGCATTTACTGCAAAAGAAAAACGAAAGGGCAAGCACAGTGACTGAAGCCCCGTTAATATCCTGTAAGTTTGTACCCCAGGTTCCCAGTGATACAAAGTTCTGCTGACCCTGCCCTTGGTTAAAGCTACTGCCTTGTCCTCTGGAGCCCTGGTGGAATCTCCTCTGACTGAGGGTTGGTCTCCTTCTGGCTCAGGTGGGGCTCCATGGGGGGACTCTGGGCTGCAGGGCTCTTTCTTCCAAAGAGCAGATTCTGCTGTCTTAGACCACACAACATTGAAACAGGATGCCAGACTAGGGGATGGTCCAGGTCTGCTGTTTTGGTACATGTGATGGCCACAGAATCCAATACAATACAAGGAGAGCTCTGTGTTTCCACTGCCAAGCAGCCTCTTCCTTCAACAAAGCTGAATGATCCAGAGGAAAATCTTGCTGAAATTTAGTTCTTTGAGTATTCCTGTGCACCTAAATTCCTTAGCTTGACCTTCAAAGAAAGTATTCAATGAAATTTTCTTACAACCAAAGAAAACTCAACTTCTACAATCAGTTACCATCTCTTCTGTGCCACTTCCTGTATCCCAGGCTGACCTGAGCCAACCTTTCCTCAATCATTGCAGTCTTTGCCCTTCTACCTCTCTGTGCTCATCTCTCTCCTATTTTAACTTCCTTTTTTTGTTGTTCTGGTTGCTCTCAGGCAGTAACCTGTGATATGTCAACAGTGTTGGAAAATGCAGTTTTTGTCATTAGAACAGCAAATCAGTTCCATTTTTAATCATATTGGTAACACTTTCTATATTGTTAAAAGAACTTTTAAAGAGGAGATAAAATACAGACCAGAGATTAGATGATGTTTTTTCATGGTTTGTCAAGCATATGTTGGATTCTGCAAAGGGCTGAGTATTTAAATAGGTGCAGGACTGCAATACTGGGGCTCTGTCAAGTGGATGAGGCAGCAAGTATGGTGCTACTCAGGATCAGATGCTTTTTCACAGTCCTTCATTTACAGTCTGTGCAGACAAAACTCCCCATTAGGAGGTAAATGCAACAAGCTGTGAGCAAAGTATAACCAAACTATTAACAAAGAACTGTCATTAATGTCCTTTAATAATTCTTCATTGTAAACATAATTAATTTATTAATATAAAGCTGTAGACTTGTGTATTCCATATGTTTGCTTTCTGTCTTTAAACCCTTAAATGATCAGTGGAGAAAAATCTAGAACCCCAGTGGCCAGAGTATTTTACAATCCTGCAGCTTAAGGCTGATTCTGACATTATCTAAGCAATATAAAATGTTGTGTTTGCAGAAGACTTTCTGCTTCTATCAGAGAGTTCTGTTACTGCAGCATCAATGCTAAATGCCCTGTTGAGAGAAGTACCAAAATACTGCATTGAGCACTATGTTCATTTTCAGCTTCTTCCTCAGTGGAGCTTCCTAGACACATCAGCCCTTAACCTGAATTCTCACCTGGCTGTGCAAATCCACTTTGGAGATCATCCAGCTCTTGTGCCTGCCTTTGAAGCCCTCCACAGCTTTGTGCTACACCACCCTGAAGCCCTCTGCCCCTGTGCTGAGCTCTGTATGACTGTGCCCTGCCCTTTTTACCTGCTGTTGCCCAGTCAAATCCAGCTTTCCCTCTCTCAGCTTCTCAGATGCAGAGTGCAGTTTCTTCTCCCCAGCCCCTGCGTGCAATACAATTTTCCTGCTACCACGTGAAAAGTCCCTTCCTCCTCCGCACTGGTGCTTCTTCCTTCAAAGATTAGAGAAAACAGAAGGAATATGGGTTTAGTGTAACATGATTATCCAAGTAGTCAGCCACCACCTCGACCACTCAGTGTATACTGTCTCTTTCTTTTCAATATTCCCACATCTTTCCATTATAATGACCTGGAGAAAGGGACCGTGTGCCTTTCTTATTGAAAAGTGCCCAGAGAGCGCCGCTGTGTGAGCCAGCAGGTCAGCAATAACTGAGAGAATATTTTAGCTCAGTAGAATTTTTCATTTGAGAGTGGGAAAATGCCCTGTTATTTCATTCTTGTTTTTCTTCTCTGGCTACCACACTTGACACTAACTGATTTTCTGCATGAAAAGGGATAAAAGAAACCATCCTGGCTAAATCAACTTGGTATTACGGAGTTCAGTGGTTACTATATCTGTACCTTTTTCACCTGGCTCATGAAGGGAGCATCTTATCATGTTTATTGATCAGTCTGCTTTGTAGCCATGGATGAACTGAGCTTTCACTTTTAAAACCAGGTGTATATTTAGAATGTGAGGAAGTTGAAAGCGCCTCAAAATGTAATAAACCATTATTTCTCAATAGAGTCTTTAATTAGAAAAGAGGCTTAGAAATTAGCTAAATGTACTTTAATTATGAGCCTTACCTTTATTAGTAGTTTTGGAGGTATATTTACCACCACTAAAATCCTATTTTGTGGATTTTTGACTGTTTACTCCAGTGAATAGGGTTTGCCCACAGGGTATAGAGGATTGCTGTCAATCTTAACTCAGACAAACATAAGATTATAGTCAAACAAACCTGAAGGACTCAAATTAAATATATATTTTAGTGATAAAATTATTTAAATGTTCTTTTGTGTAGCGGAGGTTTTGTACTGCTGTCTAATGAAATTACAGCACTGCCTAAAATCATTTAAAATTGCATGCAAACAAATATTTGTACACAAGGTGGTGATGTTAGCAACCAGCTTCTTTTTATTGACAGCCCACAATAAATAACAACATATTGTTTAGGCTCTGAGGTATCTTCAGCTAACTTTGTTTACTTGCATAAGGACAGATCTGATGTACTAGCAAGGAAACTGTCAATTGGTCTCAAGGTATCAATGAAAAAAATAACTGTGGAGCTTAATATGTCTTCATATCTTACAGGGCTTCTCATTTTCTTATGACATAATTGCACCATGGGAATCATATAAAACTTCAAATATAATGATGGTAAAAACCACATGTATCAGAAAAGGTAGCTAGTGCAACCTTTTATTAATGACATCTTTCTTATTTTAAGTATTTCTCATTCTACAACTAACTGGGTTAAAAATAGCAGCAGTTAAGACTGGCTGGGAAGAAAGGAAAGTCTCTTTTTAAACTGACAGAGAACAAGGATAGAGCTAAAACCAAGGAAAGGGGTAATAAATAATGACAACAGATGTTTGTAAACCTTTTGCTCCTGTGTTCACTGTTTCCATGTGTTTTCTTGTCTTGATGTGCTGTCAGCCTCCTCTCACCTGGGACTAGTGATATCTTATCAAAGCCTAAGCAGTTCCTCTTCACAACAGGCAGATAATAGTGCCTTTCAATTTATCATACGAGAAGTCTAAAAGAACCATGGGAACGATTGGTCAGGTGACAGTTTGATGGACAGTTTGACAGCCCTTAAAGCATCATGGGAAATGGTTGTCACCTGATTTTTCAGAGCAACTGGGGAGATAACCTTCAGCATGACAGGAAAAACAAAAATCTGAATATTTGTGTAGGGTTTGCTAACAGCCGTAATGCTCACTTAAGTGATAATGGGGATGAATTTAGATTACTTGAAATGGAGTTATCTGAGCTGGGATCTGTTTAGCCTGTAAATGTTTTTGACATCTTTAGCTGCTTTTCAACACTTTTGCTAAATATAATTCTTCAAACTGAGGTAATGCAAGGAGTGCAGATGAATTATTTGGGTTATATTTGGTCAGACTTTCCACACAAGACATGTATTGTCTCCTAAATGAAATTGGAGGAGCAGATGTCCTAAAAAAATTTCTTCTTGCTTTGTACCTTATTGTCCTGTCTATCCAAAAATTATTCCTTGCTCACTATGAAAAGCACTCTATTAGTGTGACCCAGACAGATGTTTGCACCTGGAATCACCCTTGTAATGGTCACTGCTGTGGACTCCTGCTGGGGTTCACAGGTCAAATATTGACCTGAAAACCACCATATCCTACTCTTAGGTCAAGACAGAGGCTTCTGGAAATGCTGGCATTGCTGCCATCCCCATTTTACTGCTGTGGGTAAATTCAAGATGCAGTTTTCTTGGTTGTGTAGTTCTGGTACTTCTCAGAAACGCTGAAAGTAAAAAACAAATCTTTAAAAATGAGATCGCAGCTGTAGATTTTGAAGGAGAAACTGCATGGCAAAAAGGGTTGAGCACTTATTCTTTAGCTCCAAAATCTGGACACATTTTGTATCTCTGATACATGAAATCAATGTAGAGATCTGACCTCAGAGAGGAGCAGAGGAGGTTGGAGTGATGGGTGGACTCCTCTTGGAAGAAGCCCTGCAATTAAGCTGATCAGTGCCAGGAGGACACTCACTGCAAACCATTCCTGTACTTAGTTTGAAACTACACAGTGAATTTGAGGAAGTCATGGAGGTTTCTCAACTGTCTTTTTCTGATTCTGATTCTTGCCTTATCAGTCTAACCAAGAGGCCATCACATTCTCTCACTCTTTCTGTATCAGTGATGCCCACACCACCTTCAACCAACCTCGTGTTTGCAATCCTGTGTTTCCCTGCTGTCAATGATTTTGGTTTTGAGGTTCTGAGCTCTTCTTGCAGCTTTATTTTCCATGTTTCCTTATCTCCATTTTCTCTGTTGCACGTAAAATGACAAACACAACTCCTTCTGACTGCAGGACCTTGTTCTATGAAATTTTCAGCCAACATCATATCCTGCTTTCTTTCCACTTCAGAATCCCTCTTCTGAAACACGCTTCAATGCTTCTTATAATGGAGTTTGTAAACCACATATTTCTTTCACAAGAAGTTGTAGTGGCAATATTGTTATTCACTCTCTCTCCCCTGCTGAGGGACAGACTGCATAGACACATATTTATGATCACTGTTTGGCACAGAAAAACACATAAATTAAGTAAACAAGAGAGTCCTTTTTTCACCATTAAATAGATATTCTCTCCTTCTTGTCATTGCAGAGAAAACTTTTAATGTATTGTTAAAAGTTTTAGCAAGCTGCAGACACTGTCAGAGTTCTGCCGTCAGAAATTTCAACATTTCATTGAGAAAATATTTAGTATTTATGATGTTATGTAGAATATATTCTTAGCTATATTATAATTAAAACAATGTTGCCTAGATAATTTTACATGTTTTCTATCATAACTATCAGTATTATAACTATCAGTAAAATTTATATGTTCCACGATCTGAAGCCTGTTAATTTTGGGGATTGCAGTTTAAAAATGCCAGTTTAGAATGGGACAGCTTAGAATTGTGCAAGCATTCACAATATGTCTCCACACACGTCCCACTCTACTGTGACTGGATATCAGCAGAGCAAGGTACACGTTATTTGCAGGCTGGTTGTGCCTGTGGATGTCCACGGCACTCAAGGACACAGTGGCTTTGGGCAGGCCATGGCAGATGGTGTGTTTGGATGTGGGTTTTTCCAGATGAAGGTAGAGAAATCTCTCTTTAGGCTTTCACAGCTTGCCATGTAAATACTATTGTTCTGGTCAGCTCTGATTTATATCCAAGGCTATGGTAAGATAAAAAAGGGCCCTTACCCTTCTGTCACAAACTCCTCTTTGTTGAAGTTTCTTTTGTCAAGTAGCGAATACTCTGACTCATCTTTTTCAATACTGTGCTTAGTTTCAGAACTCAGTATTGTTTTACTCAAAATATACTTTAATTGCAGACTTAGTATTTCCTGAGTAAAATTTGCAAGTTTACTATCTGCTTTAGATTTAGTATTTAATAGATTTTATACAATTTTTGCACAGCCATACTGAAAGAATCATCTAAGTTGGGCTTTTCTACATTGTTTTTTAACTAATGGTAAAATCTCCTACTGTAAATGAGTTTAACAAAATATTTCTGAGTGTATCCACTGCTTCTACAGAATGCAAGTTGCAACTGAAGGTTTTTCTCCCTGTATTTTTGCAAACAAACAATGTGGTTGTCAGAGAACCTAATCAGTATTTGAGCTGACAAACAACCAAACAAAAAAGGTATTTAGCAGGGCCTCTGATTTCCCTAATGACAGAATATACCCATCAAGGAAACTCAGTAGCAGCTGCTCCATTGTGTTAAAGATTTGAAGATGTCTTCGTTCTGAAAAAGTTTGGAGGGTTTTCTTTACTTTCACCAGAGAATATGTAAAGAGGCATTTTTTATTTCGTTTTGGTGTGGGAAGAGAGAAATCAGCTGATTAACCAACTTAATACTGCTTTCTGTGACTGTGTAGTGGGTTCTTCAGTTTCAAGACTAAATCTTGTGTGTCAGTTGTGATCAGATAATTGCTGATAACAAATACAGCTCGCTCACTGGGCTCTCACATAACATCCATCTGGAAAAACGCCAACATGCAGCACATGGAAAAGAGGAGGATCCTCATCTGGTTGTGGGTGACTGTTTATTTCTTATACTGTTAACTCACATCCTCTTTGAATATTAATTATTTTATTCTAACTGCTTTTATAATTTAAGTTCATAGCATCCATTGCCATAGTGTGATGAGGCTTCCAGAGAGTTCTAATGAAATACGTACAATATTTGCATGGCTGGGTGAACATTTAGATCTGGTTTTCCCTTGAGGTGGAAAATTGATCTTGTGCTAAACAAGATAGATATTGATAAGAACACTGATATTGAGTCCAGCTGAAATCAATGTTTTCTCATAAGTGATTATAGAATTCTTTGAGTAACATCTAAAGGAATTCACTAATAAAAATGTGAAGACTTGAATCATCTGGGTAAAGAGAAAGAGTAGAGAGAAGTAGTGAATTGTGAAATCAGAGTGAATGACTTAAACAAGAGAGGGAATCCAGGGTAAGACAAATGTAGTCAATAAAACTGCAGCAGGGGAAGCAGGAGTGATAAAGGAGAAGGAAACAACAGATGAGAATGGCTTCAGTGAAGAGCAGCTGTGTTGGAAGTAATAAAAATCCCTGGCAAAATCTGGTAGCTTGACTGGGGCAGAAGAGCATTCCTGTCTGTCATAGCCTTCAATCCTGGAATTTTACAGTGTTCTAATTGTCTTGTCTTTACTGCTTCCATGTATTATGGAGACATGCACAGAGCCTTGAGAGGCCCTTTTACTGCTATTTCAAATTCAGAATCTCCAGAGAAATCTGGGGGGATGATGCCTGCAATGACAGCAGCACTTTAACCAGAAAATGAAAGACAACAGGGTTGCTGTGTTATATCTCTGCGTCACAAGGTGCAGTGTTCAGATTGTGAAATTTTTAGTTCATTGGCAGAATTGGATATCCTTGTATTCAACTGGTGATGGTGGCTTGCTATATTCTGAATTTCTCTGGAATGAAAGGGTGGATTCTTAGTTATAATCTGTGCAGCCAGGATGTCTGCAGCACTGGTGGCACTTATGAATATTTGGAGGAGAAACGGGAGTGCTGTTCACCAAACAAGGTACTTGACCACTTAGTCATAAGTGCTGACGATTCCTTATGACACTTTTACCTGTCAAGAAGAGTGTAAGTAGGATTCATGCATCTTGGATGTGTATCATTTAGAATATTTCACACTTTGTGAGTGTTCTGAGCTTTAGAGAGAAGAAAAGAAGCAGCATTTGTTTGCTGGCATAGGATGCATCTTCACAAGAGGAGCTTTGTGAGTGTACGTGTCTACCTGTTCTTTTTTGAAGTACTTCACTGCTGCTTTTCAGTGTTTGGTGTTTCGCTGGTGACCTGGAGGCACTTAGCTCCTCGATGAAGCATTGTCTACTACAGACAGCTCAAAGGACTCAAATTCTTAGTTTCAGTAGGAGTTCAGCCATGAAACAATAAGGCTCAGGCACAGGAGTGGCAAAGCAGGTGGCTTCCTCACCATTTCAGTCTTCCTGAATTCCTATTGTTGCTCAATACTGCTGCTTCTCTCTCTTCATCTAGCATATATTCCAAGAAAGCTATCTATATATGTGTGTATATATTGCATAAATAGATATACAAATCCCCTAGAGAGTAATAAAAAAACCCCAGTATTTATAATAGAAATCCTCAGGACTGGGCTGAGTTCACAAGTCTGCTTGAGTGAGAGATAATTCAGAGTGATCATAATGAGGTCATAATTTCCTTAAAACAGTGGCTACGTTGTCAAGTCTTGTTTGTTTATATCTAGTCATAAATTCAGGGTCAATATTTAAAAGAATCTAGGGCCAGCCCACATCTGCTTTTTCAAATCTGAGCAAAATGGTTGAAGTAACACATCTGGGAAGTTTTACAGCTTTTGCTTTATCGACCTCCCCATCAGTAAGAAAGTGTGAGTTCATTTATGAACTCATTATTGTACCCTGAAGTGGACACAAAATCTATTTCAACTTATTTCTAGAATGCTGAATCTAAATTAATTTGTCTTAATTGAGACACTTTTTTGCATTTGATATTTGAAGATAGGATTAATTCACAGCCATCTGTTATCTTATCTTGCCTTGGTTAATGATAGGCCCAGCAGTTTGGGGAAATGAAATGAACAGGCACAGAGGTCACTGTCATTATCTGGATCATTTCATGTGATGCAAATTAAATCAGGTACATCACGGCAGCTAAAACTGCGTGTAGTTCATTTAGTGAAGGCTCTCGCATTGATCAGTTTTAATTTTAGCTCAAAAAGCTCATATTTCTGTCTTTAAGGCACTGTCTTTGGTACTGGTCATGCAAAGGGTAGACAGGAGGTGTGGTAGCTACTTCCTTTTGTCCCTTCTTGATCCTTTAGGCTGTTCTTGCCTGCCTGGGATTTGGGAGGAAAAGAAGCATATGGATCGTGGGGGTTCTGAAGGGAAGCAACATTCCCCAGCTACACAAATGTTGTTATGAGCTGCAGTTGTGCAACCTGTTCTCATTTATAACTGGAATTGGAATCCAGGAAGGTGCTTTAAATTTGAAGAGGGAGAAGGAGTGCTCCAAGCACAGCAACATGGGGATGGCATTAAGGACGTTAAATACACTGAGTTCAGAAACTGACAATTACAATGCAAGTTTCACTTGTTAATCTGCAAACATTCCAGTGACCCAGTTACACTGTGCTGTTTATTTTCCATTTATTGTCATATTTAGAGGAATTTCTCACTTGTTTGGCTTCTAACGTATAGATTTTCTTACCAAAAAAAATAAAGGGAAGATTTTGACTTTCAGCACCTTGGTGATGAAAAGGAATCCCAGAGCCAGCACAAAACACTGCTAGAGCTGATAAATACCCTTCAGCAGTGATGAAAATCAGGCTCTGACATGATTCTGGCACAAGCAGAAACTTTCAAACAATGTTGCTGTTATTTTTTTGCTCATGAGGAGATTTACAATAACACTAAATCACTTATCAGACATTTAATTAAAACTTCAGTGCTTTTCAGGTTAAAATCTCCTCTACTTAACAGAGATGGGAACTGAAAAGTGAAGGGACTTAATCAGTGCCCTGTAGTGAGTCTTCAGCAGTTCTTGGACCAGATNATTATTATTATTATTATTATTATTATTATTTTGTTAATGCACTATCTTGTGTGTTTGGTAGTAAGCAGTTTCCCATCTGTGGCTGAATGATAGAAGCTAAAGCTGATATGGATTTTCTATTTTCCATCACTCCATATCATTTGTAAACTCTTTAGTTCTGTAAAAGATCTGCTTTAAATAAATAAATGTATCCTGACTAATCCTCTTTGAATAAGTGGAAAGCATTTAATCCCATGATTCTGTAAATCCAGGGTAGCTGTCAAATTGTGTGTTCATTTTTCTGCATTATCTGAATCGGTTTGTATCAGATCTTTCATTGACAACAACAGTTTGTTATTTGGATTAAACACCTCTCGTGCTCTATAACCTTTCATTTAAGAGTCATTTGCATCCCTTTTTTGGCTGCTACTTCAATCATCTGTATTTTAACAGTTCTTTAGGAATATTGGCTGCTAAATATTCACACTGCTTTTAAAACTGCCTTTTTTTTTCAAATTCCTAACACTTCTTCAGGATCTGAAATTCAAACTATTTTTGTTTGTGTCACCAAGAGGCTGAATTCATTTATCAGTTTTCAATTTAAGAAAATAAAAATAGATGATTCATGAACTTCATTTCAAAATTTTTAAAAGTGGTTCATTAATTGAACAGCAGCTGGGGGGAAAAACTAATCAGCTCATTTCAACTGCAACAGCTCATTATCATTTTGTCTGATGAAATCTTTGGAGGCTGGTTTCATGGGAAATGGGTCCTGCATCCAGTCGCCCCTGAACTGTCTGGAAAAAGGTCAGTTGCCCCCATACCGTAATTAAAACTCGTGTCAGGACATGCACTTCCATTTTTTAATTGCTAGGGATAGAAGCCCTCTTGTTGTTTGACAGGAAGGAAATGTTTGGGTTCTTCCTGTTCTTCAGAAGAATTTCAGTGGCTCGTACTGAGGGGTAGTGATTTCTGAAAACAGAGAACCCATGACATAAAAATTCATGTCCAAGTAGCTGTAACATTTCTTTCCACGGGTAAATCTCTTTCCTGTGGCCACAGGGATATAAAGGATTTCTTCTCTGTTTTAGCTTGCACTGTCCTGAGTTGGCCATGACTTTACTTTGGGAACCACAGAAGTTTTGGAGATGGTACATAGAATTTAGGGCTCTATGCTACCTCTTGAACTTTTTAGTGCTAACACCATTGCTGTAGGACAGAACTTCTTTTTAAATATGTTTCCCAATAAATGAATGTAGATTCATAAATGTAGAGAAAAGATGAAGAGCCAAGACTACTGGATTCTCTTCCCTGTTCTTGTTCGACCTGGGGCAAACTTTTGCCTCATTTTGAGATGGTTAAAATTGAACTTTCCTCTAATGAGTGTTGTGTTAAATTAATTTTTTTGAAAATGCTTTGAAACAGCTACATGAAATGTATGAGCAGTGTGTATAACTATAATAGCCATCATTTTAGTATTGGATTTGTAATGATTTTGCCAGTGATGAACTTTTAAATATTTCTACTAATTGAAGAAAAATCTTATTATTCAACTATAGCTTTTGAGACTTAACACCATAAATATAAATAGAAAAGTAAAGTCTTTTTTTTATTATCTTGTAGACTAAAGAAGTTTATAAAATAAGAGATAAATGATTGGTTTCATGGTTTCTCAAGTCTGTTATATATTTGTGCAGTTCTTCTCATTCAGACTGTGCACACCAGCATAGCATTATTTAGGTCATGGGTAACTGAGAGAAATTCAAAACTCCCAACACACTACTTAGACATACTACTTATCCAAGTAGTCATTTTTATGAATTAAATTCATTGTGCATTGTTCCTTATGATTCTCAAAAATTGTAATTTCAATTTAATAACAAAGCAAAATTTTCTCAACAACTTTTATTTTTCCTTTGTCCAGTGGGTTGTATTTTCTAGTTTCTCTCTGCCACCATGCGGGCAAAAATTTACATTTCCTGGACAAGTTGCTTGCTTAACCTCACCAAAGAGCTGAAAAGTGGTCAGGATTTGGTATCCTCCATAAATACATGCTAAAACTCTGGGATGCATCAGCAGCATGGTTAAATCCAAAGCCTCTGGTGAAGGTTCTTGGCCTGGTTTCCATCTGACTTCTCAGTGCTCAAGAGGAAAATAAAGCCTCTTCAATCTTCTGTTGGAAGCATCTCGGAAGAAGAATGAGATGTTTATCCTGTGCAAACAAGCCCCATTAACTGAGCCCCGAAGCCAAGCAGTGCATTCTGTTTACATTTGAGATACCACCTTCTGTATGGCAAACACGAGCTGAGGAGCACTCAGGGAGCACAGCCCTTGGGAACTGTTTAAGTCTTTGTGTACACACAGATATGTTTGCCTGCTGTAATGTGGGGTTTAGCCTCTTGTGCTGCTTAGCCAGACTTACCAGGTTAGAGAGGCATTTTTGCAGACATTTTGGTAATGAATGGCCTGCTATGGTTTTGAAGATATGTAATCTTATCCTACAAATAACTATGAGTTGTGTGCATTCACCATAGGAAGGAAATTGTTATTGAACTGTGTGAAGATGAACTAGAACTCAGGGGTGTTACACAATAAATCATTACCTTTATAGTAAATAAATTGTCATGTGGACTATGAGTTTAAGTTATTTGTTGCCATTGATGCACAGTTTCACTCTTGCCCTGCTTTGCAGTGAAGTACCTTTTCCACCTTCCTCCTTAAAACTCTAATTTTTCTCTGCCCTTCTGTTGCAGCTCTGGAGCTATGTCTGGTTCACTTTAATTGTGCTCTTCAAAAAGCAGCTTTGTGCTTTGAGCTTTTTCTAGTAATTGTATTTTATACTAATGCTGGTGATATGAAAAACAAGCTTGAAAAGAGTATATAGTAGTAAATAGGTAAATAAGAGTTTTTCAGCGACTTTCTTTGCATAATATGTCAGGGAGTTTAATGTGAATTTAGATCTCCCCTTGTAATTACCTTAATGGTGGATAATTCCTGGCTGGGAAAGCCACATTAGAATCGGTTTCATACTTTGATACAAACAACTTTTATGGGCATGATTACTAAATAGGGAAAAGATCATATTTCAAAACCTTCAAGAAAGTCTTGTGGCACTGTTTGTGCAACTAAAAGAGATTGGAACTGATCTCTCTTGCACACAGGAATGTGGCTAACTAGTTAATTTTTTTATTGCAGATTCAGTGAAAATTGTTAAGTGTATTCAAATACTGTGCTTTTTCCTGTATACTGCCTTAGTTAAATATAACTTTTCAGAATTTCAAAATATATTTAGTACTTTGTATTTTGTACTATTGCCTTGGAAGCCCTTAGTAACAAATTGGCAGTGATCACAGGAAGAATAAAGTGGCTTAAAGTGTTTTGCTTGTCCAGTAAATATGTATGAATTCAGTAAAGATTTCTGAAAATACTAGAAACTTCTTTGAAGTTTTTATTTTTGCTACCCATGATTTAAAAGACTTCTCTCTTAAATGAGTGCTGAATTTCCAGAGTAAGGTGTCTGTAATGGCTATTTATAAAGATTGCAGCTTCTTCTACATCAAATGCCATCATGAATCACTCCAGCAATGGACACCTCTTTATTTCAAACAAGAGAGGTGTTCATCTAAATGCTACTGAGGTCACAAGCACCTGAAGGGGAGCATCTAATGAAATGATGCAAGCGTGCCCAAAATCTGTGTTCTCATGGAATTTCAGAGCAGGCCCAACACAAGCTTTTGTGTACTTAAATCTGTATAATAGTCTAGTTTTGCTGTCACATGGCTGTGTTTTTAAAAAGCTGTTTTCAGCATTCCCTTTGCCCTAAACTGGTTTCAGCATTCCCATCAGAGCAGTGGGTGTGACTGGTGCTCCCAGTTTCAGCTTGGTGTTGCTGGCACCCATTCCTGGGGACTGGCCCTAAATGTGGCCCTGCCTTTCCTTGTGCCACCACAGGCCCATTATTCCCATGGAACACCTGCCCTAGGGATTTAGGAGTAAAAATGACAGTGGCACATGTGGAGCAGGGACTCAGGGCAGCCTGGCAGCTCGATGGAGGTGTGCACTGGATGGAATGGCCTGGAAGGAAATGGCAGTTTTGTCCCGGGGAAGATGTTCAGAAAACATCCCTGGGCTTAAGTTCCATCCCTGTTTTTCACTAATCCATGAGCTTTGCTGGGGATTTGTGCTAATGATACCTTCCTCCCCTGCCTCTGAGCTCGTGGCTGTGTGCAGCCCCTGGACCTGCCTGGCCAAGGGCAGCAGCAGTGTGGGAGCTGTGTTGAACACATCACAGGGGCTCCCCAAGGTCTTGCTTGAATTCTCCAAGGAAAATCTGTGATATATAGGATTTCAGGAATGCAAAAGACACAATTCCCAAATACCACACATGCCTGGTTAAGTAGTTAACTGTGAGTTTTACAAGCCCAATGCTCTCTGTATTTAACTGTTGGTTTGATTTTTATGGGCAGCTTTTGGTACCAAATCTATCCCACACAACCATCAAATCATATTTTGAGCCAAATTGGTATTTTTGTGAAATTCTTCTAGTGATGATAGGCAGGAAAGATACACTCCATAAATCAGCTCCCAGTAGCTTCACCAAGCACTGAGTTGAATTAATGTTTCTCATTCTTGTTAGTTTGTTTTCCCACAACAAATCAGAAACTGTGGGGTTTTTTAATTAGAAATTTCTAGATTCAGTCTTTAGATTTTGTACAGATGAAATTTTGCCAAAACAGAGAGAGAGTGTAAATTTCTATATTTTAAATTAAAATTCAGTGGGTATCATTTTGATGGCAGATGAATGCCCTACACTGTCTCCAAAAATCCAAAAGTTAAACAAGTTTTAAGTAAAAGAAAAAAATATATAACTTATAATTATTATTCTGGGGAAGGGGAGGGAGGAGAGAAAGAACAGCAAGATTTAGAATTAAGGAAAATATTCAATCTTTATCAGGTATCATAATAATGAAAAATTGATATTTTATGGAGAAAAATCCTCATGCTTTTAAGTTTATTTGCTTGATATTTAAGTGGGTTTTTTTTTTGCGATATACTTTTGCATTGTTTTATTTTAAATGACAATAAAGAATCTAATCTTCTACATTGAAATAAAATTAATAATTAATAATCTAAATAAATATTTTGTTTTCAATTCTGAGAATTACACTCTGATCATCCCCTTCAATGAATTAGACCCCTTTGAGGATGGAGCTTGTCATTAACACACATCGTCAGCTGATGCATTTTAATAATACATAGAGTTGGAAGAGAGAGGAAGTGTGAGCTACTGAAGCTTGCAAAACCAATCCCCTAAAGCTTTCATGTTTTATTTGAGCATATGTTTTGGAAGTGGTGGTGTTGACACTGGTGGCACTAATCTCCTCTTTATCTTGTTTTGATTAAAAGGATATTTGAATATTATTTTTGGCAAACTTTTATCTAGCCTCAAAGGGGTTCCCTTGTAGCAGCTACAGAGAAATGGCTATAATAAACACATTCTATGATACACTTACATCACACATTATAGCCACTGCTGGTGTACTCCAAGAATGCAAAATACTCCTGGAAAAAACCAAATGAGCCTGCTTGCAATGCCAAGCGTGTGAAAATGTCAAATTATGCTCTTTTTTGTTTGTTTGTTTTGCATACCAAGCTGTGTGAATTGCTTCAGCTGTATAAAGGAAACTGTGCATTAGATTATTCAATAATTTAGTTAGCAATATATGTGGTTAGGAGACAAAAGGTTACACCAGTTTTATGACAGATATTTTTATCTTTTATAAAAGCACAAATTCCCTTTTCTTTACATCTCTTTTACCACCTGTCAGACAGCTGGGTTAACATTATATTGGGATGTTATTTATTTGCACCTTACATGGTATTAACTGTATGAAACTTAATTTTCAAAACACACAACAAAAATATTTGTTATCATTTTGCTTTACAGCATGTGCAGCTGTGTATAACTGTCCCATGGATTGTAAGCACCGTGCAGATCCTCCCATTCTTAGTCACTGCAGGACAGCTTAGAGGGAAATGGTTCACACTTCTGATAGAATATCACAGTCAGGGAAGACCCCTGTGTTCTGCTGTCCTTTTGCCATTTTTTGACTCTAAAGCAAAGACCAAGGAGTGCACAGGAGATCACCTTGTCTGTGCATTTGTGAATGACAAAGCCCCTGATTCCTGAGGTGCTGGATCAAACCTCAGGTCTCCATTTCAACATTCAGCAATATTAGCATATTGCTTCTTCATCCCTGTGGATGTGTTTATAAACAATAGTGAGTGGTTTAAGAGCTTGCTTTTCACAGACCCCACGCTGCTTATTTGATTCTTATATATGGATTAAAGTGTCTAATTTTAGGTTTTAAATTGCATATACGCTTTTAATTGAGAGAAATGGGATTCATAGTTGGTCAGTAAAACCAGATCACTTTTTTGTGCAATTAGTTTCAGACAAGCCATTTTAATTATCCAGAGCAGAAACACATCCTCACCTAAAGCCTGCACTATGGATTTGTTAATGCTGGCTCTCATTGCTCAAGGAAAGAATAGAATCACACAATGTAATATGGTGAAATTATTGGTTGCAATTTATTTTCTTTTCCATCTTCTCAACATTGTACTTCCGTGATTTTTCAAGTAATTTGTATTTCATCAGAATTACTTACTATTTTTTATTTCTTCTTCCAAAGCTGCAAATGACTCTCCTGTTAGTCATCTGTTTTTTCACAGATAGGACTTTCTTTCTGTTCTTTAACCACTCAGGACTCACAGAGGGTGATTCTGTGGTTCCACTGGCTGATGCTTCTCTGCATTTGGCACTTCCACAACACCCTTCTTTTTTAAGAAGTTCAAAGTTCGTGTGATCTTGTTCTGGTTTTTGTTCTTTTTGGAAAGCTCTGTCTTGGGAATGGCTGCTGGTTACATTCAGGTATTCAGGTCACACATGTTGCTGTGCTTCTCTGTGTGTACACAATGGTTATGCAGCTTCTCTGTGTGGAATGTTGCCTCCAACTCTCCAGCCTTTGTCCTTGCTGCTCTGTCTCCTGGGTCAGTTTGGTTGTTCTGGTTCCCTACATTGTCCTGTCTTGTTTGTTCTGTTGCTGCAGCTGTGCTCCTCCTCACCATGCACGTCCTCAGAGTCATGTGAGCTTGCTTTGGAGTTTCAGAGATTAGAGCAGAATGGTCAGGCTTTCTGCTTCTATGCTTTGTGTTCTCCTCCTTTGGTACATCAGAGAAGTCCTGTTCCTCATTGGAAAGTGCATTCTGAGACTCTGAACACGTTGTTCTGCTCCTGGTTGTTCAGGGCTTTTTAACAGATTTTTCTGAAGGACAAACCCACCGAGTGTTCAGGTCAGCTTCAGTGTTCAGATTGTTGCTGTTCAGTGCTTGGTTCTTCATGGTCTGCTTTGTAAGGAGCAGTGTCAGTGCTCACAGCCTTCTGCTGTTTCTCATGGGGTTTATTATAATAATGTCACTCAAAACTGAAGAATTTAGGGTTGCTGGTCTCAAACACCATTGTTGTCCTATGGGGGGGTAGTGGCACATTCAAACTGATGTTCAGAAGGAATTTTTGAATGCATGGTGGATGCAAATACTCTCGTCCACTCCTCTAACCCAGGACTCAACATCTTAACTAGGAATGCCCTGGAATTGCACACTGAACTCGTGTCCTCTCACTGTGTAAGTTGTCCTTGATTCATCATCTGTGTAGTAGCAAAGGCCATGTCAGTCATTAAGAACCTGTATTAAGTCATGAAACCCAACAGGAACTATCATGTTAAATATCAGCAGTGCTGCCTTCCCTGAAGCAAATCCAGTGGCTGGTTAAATTTCCAGCCAAGCTGCAGTCCTGAAGATATTCCATCTCTTCTCTATTGACTGTTATCACTGGTATCTCCTTGCTCCTCATGCTGCCTTTGTTCAGACTCTCAAACACAGCACAGAGAAGGGGCAGAATAAACACACTCAGTTTGATGGGGATGGTGACACAGAGAAGAGAGTCTAAGGATATGTTGATTTTCAAGTACTTTAGTATGATTAAAAATTAGTTCGCATTAAAACAAGAGCTATGACTACTGTCTGAACTTCATAGGCTTTCTAGGAGATTATATTGAGAGTCTTTCTACTAGCCTTTGTCATATTGGTTAAGTTGAGGCCTATAAAGCATTTAAAAATCATATTGATGAGTGTTAGAAAAAGGTTTTATTGAGATTGATAGAATCTCTTATAATAGCATTCATAACAAAATCCTTAGTATTTGCAGAGGGATTCCTTGTCTTCTCAAAGCTTCTTTATGGAAAACTGTTGTTGGGGTTTTGACATGGAAGAGTCTGCTGGTGTCCTTCTAGGAGCAGTCATTTTACAGCTTACTTATCTACTCCACAAGGATACAGTTAAAATTTTTGCTACTCCCACAGCACTTCTCCTCACAAGCAATTGCTGTCTTGGAAATGACCAGACTCTTGAATTGCCTACATGATTCCCTAAATTTTGGCCCAATAAAGCTTTTT
>VZRX01018554.1:1846-42063 GCA_013398075.1 Notiomystis cincta | reverse complement strand
AAAAAAAAAAAAAAAACCTACAGCTTTGGACAAAAGTCTATAGCCAGTGCATTCGTAACTCCCCATGCACAAGAGCTGACTGTGGCTCTGGGAAGACATTTTACTCATTTGATTTCTTTTTTCTTGTAGTCTTCTTGTCCAGTTCTCAGGTGTTTACCACCTATTAGAATTTCACCTGTATGGGTCCTGTGCTTGAGAAAGTCCCAGGACTTGTCAGCTGCCTAGGCCTCATAAAAGACAGCTCTGTTCAGGGTTTGAAAGGTAAGATTTTGCTGAAGTGCTCTGCTGTCTGTGCTTTCAGGTGCTAACTTTATTGGCCTAGTTCTGAAACTTTGCAGCTTATCACTCCTTTGGAGCTGTGGAGAGGGGAGCAGGTTTCAGCTTAACAGGGAAAATAACCATTCTTGGAGTGATAGGTGGTGGGGTTAGAGGGGGGCTGGAATTGAATGGAATCTGCCTTTCCTCTTATAGAAACCGAATTGTAACTAACTGGTGAGGCTGAGAGTGGTACCTGAGCAGGGAGGTGTGTGAGAGCAGCTGCTCTGCCACAAGTATCCTTTAAAGACAGGGGAAGAGTACAGGGGAAAGTGTCTGACCTGTGGGCAGGATATTTCCAGGGCATGGGTAGCACAGGGAATCGTATGGTTTGGAGCTGCTCTGCCATGAGCACTTAAGTGTTTCTGTCCTTTTTTCTTTCTTTCTTTCCTTTCTCGTTCTTTTTTACTTTGGTATCAGAACTGTCTTAATGTTTTGTGGAAATGCTATTGGGGGTGCTGTTTGCTTGAAATAAAGTGGGCGGAGAACTATTGAGGGTAAATAAGATTCATGATCAGAAGGATTCTGTCATTAGTCAAATTTCTGGAAGAATTTGTGGTTTTTCTTCTTCCAATAAGTTTTTCCTAGGTTTGTTAAAGCAATTCAACAGAAAGCAAAAGACGTTAGAACAGTAAGAATTTACAGATGTATAAGCTGTGGTGAACTAGATTAGATGCACAGTAAATATTTATTTGTGAATTTTAAAATGTCTGTTAAATGTTAAATATATGCAGTTTATGTTAAAATAGTTCTACCTTTTTAAATGCAAATTATTTTCTATATATGTATTAATATTTGGATCTCTTCAGCACATAAATTTGTGAATTGATTTATTTTCTTGGAAAAACAACTTTATGGGCAAAAACTTTTACTGTAAATGTGGGAGGACTTTTTTTCTTTAATGGAGAAATGGAGTTTTTGAACTGCTTTATTTATTTTAATGTAAGTAATACACAGATATTGTGGTTAGAGACCAACTTCCAAAAATCCTCCGGGCATTTTCTTGTCTCTGTGGAAGATTTTTGCGAAAGCTATGCCAGCTTTTAAAATGCTCTCTTTGCCCTGCTGCAGTGTGAATGTTTTTCCCATCCCCCTTTTAACCTAGGAATTAGAAGAAAGTACAGATGATGCTTGCTTAACCCTGCATTTAGTGCCAAGCAGTGATGTGCTCCCTATGAAACCATTTCTGACCCTCTGCTTGCAGTGGTGAGCCTGAATTTTTCCCCTTCCTTGCCCATCATTGTCGGTCAATTATGGGATGGAACTGAACCAGAAAATCTGGTACAGTCTGGCAATTAGTACAAAGGGTTTCCAGTCTAGTGTGAAGACAGAGATGCAAGAGCCCCAGCAGCTAGAGAAATAGTTTTGATTGGCCATGGACATTGCCTTTTAGTGCTGCTTGGTTACTTTCTAAAGATATTGGCTCTTCTACCCTACAGGTCTTCTCCTTAAAGTACTGCATTACGGGCCTACTTTTTATAAGTCTTTTGGGAAGTGGGGGGGGTCTTCTTTTTTTAGCTCTAGCTTCTCCCATTTGCAGACTGTCATTTTAACCCATCAAACAGACACATTTTGACTTGTACAACAAAGAACCAAGTTATCAACATTCACAGAAACTGACATTTTTAATTCAGGCTTCATTATGTCTTCGGTTTATGACAGTGAGCTACAAAGACATTTAAAGTTTTTTTTTTCTTTTTTTCATTTTAAATTCAGCACTGGGATGTTTATCTTTCTTTTAATGCTCATATTTCCCTTTCTACCTTTATTCTTTAGTAATATATAATTAGCATTATCAAAACCATCAGCTATTATCCACTATGACTTTTGACCTTTGTTTTTATCTATCTAGCATTTTCCAAAATAAATTGCTACACAAATTCTGTTTATGTTAGAGTAACATGGAATTTGTTAAGCTCCTCAATACAGTCATCATAAAAATAATCTCTTTTGATATTACTAAGATTTAATGAATGATTACATATATGTGAGCTTTTAAAATATCTGATATTGTAAGATAAGAATTAATAATAAAATAAAAATTGTAATTGAAAAATAACATGCAGAAAATAAGGCATTCTCAAGGGTACTGAGTCTGGAGCTGATATTTCCTGCTATCCTAAAAGCAAGCAAAAATCTGATATAAGCTGGGTTGAAGTTTAGAAGAAGAGCCAGTTATGCCAGATAATATTTTAGACTATTATTTCCAGGAAAGCTGGTATCTTTGCTGAGTATCTGAAGACAGAACTCATTCAAACCTTGTTCAAAACCAAAATGCAGTATAATTAGATAGCACTGCAAGCAGTTGACAAAGTAATAGGAACATCGAGCATTCAAGCATAACCACAGTGTTTTGTTTGTGAGAGTTTTTGTTTTCCTACGAGTCAGCAGTTTCTGGTTTATGCTTGGATAACTGTGTATTTGGGATGTTGTCTTTTGTAGTTGGATAAAAGTAAATGTGTGACCTAATCTTTGTGAAATATTACAAATACACATTCCAGGTTTCTATTGTCATGTTGCCTTCATTCTGTCAGCCTGTGCACAGTGGTACTATGGGATTCCCTGAAGGTGGCTGTAGGCACATGATGGCAGAAAATTCCATTCAGCAGTTAAATACTCCCTGGCTGGTTTAATGGCAAGAAATACAGGAGCAGGGACTGTAAGTGTGCTGACAAGATTAGCACATTGCCCACTTGTTTTTGTATTTATCACTCATCTTCCCCAGCTGACTGATGGCTGTCACTCAACAGCTTTCTTTGGCTGGAAAGAGAAAGAGCTTTCTTTAAAGATGTCAGCAGTGTGTTGAATTCCATAATAGGTCATTTGCACGGAAGGTCTACATAGAACAACAAATTAGTGGCTTCTCTTGTAGATCTTTTGATAGCATGTATGGGAAATGATGTGATAGTGTTGTTTATTGCACCAGGAAGATGACAGCACAGTGTAGGTCACAATCTAATTTGATTACCCAGGAACACCTTCCCCAAGGATGCACTGATGATGCTTCAGACAGGAACTGTGTAGGATAATTATCCAGAAGCCAATATCTGCCAATTTCGTTTCTTTACCAGAGGAACAAACAAAGTGGTAATGTACATTCAAGTGCAAGGGAAAAGAAAACTATGACTGATTTTGGCTTGGTCTAAAGAATTGGTGTAAAAAGGCACAGGAGAAATTTGAAATTTTTACCACTTTTAGTTTAAGAGATTCCCAGAAATTACTCTGAACAGTACACACTCCAAATCCACTTTCATTAGATTTTTTCATTGTTTTATTTCTTTTAGTCTTCAGTGACCAAGAAAATTTGACATTGAACAGGGACTACCCCATCTTAATTTGTTCAGTTACATATCATGGTCTTCAGGTTAAGTACTCACACAAAGATGGTTGAGCTGTGAACCTTGACAGTGAATCAGTATCAGAATGTTTAATTGTGAAGTTATTTTCAAGGAGATAAGGAACTGTTTCTAGCTTTCAACACCAAAGATAATTTGAGTTCTATGCAAGTGTTCTCCTCTCTCCCTCCAAACATGTTTTCCAAACACTACTGTGCCTATTAAGTATTTACCTATAATTAAAGTTTCAAAGTGCCATTTTTCATCTGAAAAAACTGAGGCAGAGAAGGGCTGAGTGACAACATTACCTTTGGGTTTGGATTGCTACTTTGGCAGTGTGTTTGGAGTTTATTGAAGATCTCCCCTGTCAATGCATTGCAACAGCTTTTTTTAGTGGTGACTCTCATAACTGTTTTCTGGATTTCATGGCCTTTTTAGATTGCCCTTCACCTCTTCGTGGAGCTGTCTCCACAAAATGAATTTTGGACAAACTCACCACTGCAGGGTCTATTCTTGCTACCATCAGTATGGCAGTTCTGTGATTTCAGTAGGATGATGATTAGAGCTTAATGCTTCACCCCCACAACACTCCAGCTCTTGAGCCCTGCTGGTTGATGTTCTGTCACTCCACTGAAGAAGTTTGGCTCAGTTCTTGGTTTTACTGCTCTTCTAGAAAATCAAGCAGCATGCTAGTAGCTCTCAGGTGGAAGGTAACTCTGTGCCATAAATAAAATCATGGGAATAACATAAAAGTACCATATTTCAAATATAGGTATTAAATAATATCTACAGCATCAGGAAACATCTGTTTTCTGAGGTAATGAGATCTCAGTCTTGGGGGGGTGAAACATAAAACAAGAATCAAAGAAATAGTAAAAAAAGACAAACCCACCATTATCACAAAGTTCAGGAGTGTATAGATGTGGAGTTTTTGCACTGCATTCAGGGGTCAGTGTCAGCTCTGACATGCTGAGGACCTCCTGGTCTCTGGTTTTCCATCTGTACTCTTGGGCATATTGCTTTTGTCCTTGCTCGGTGGTTAAAGGTATCTGGGAACAGACTGCTGGGTCTGTTGATCTGGGAAATGAGTTGGACTAAGGGTACCAATAGAAAATCACAGAGGTTTTGTAATATGGAAGAGAAATTAGGTCAAGCCCATTGCCTGAGCCATGATCTAGAAGCTTGCCTGCTCCTGGAACTGTTTCCTTTGCATGACAGGTCCTCCTCAGCCTTTCTACTCACCCTCTTCCTCAGGGTGGGAAAAGCAGCTGAAAAACCTCACTGTAAGAGTTTTTGAGACATATTACAGGGTTTTATGCTCCTGGTTCCCATTGATTTTCAATTCAATTTTCACTTAGATGAGATTCAATAGGAATAAAATACCTAATTCCTTTATGCCATTGAGAGCCTTCTGTCCTGGGTCTTATGGTAGGCTGTGGAATGAGTGAGCATTGGCTGTTAGTGGGATGTGACAAGCATTAAGAAATAAGAGATTGGATCAGTGTATTTCATGGGACTTTATACAAATCTAAGCAATTGGCATTTCATATAAAGGAGAAGGGAAAAAATTACTAGTAAAGACATGGTGATAGCAGTTTCTCAAAGAACAGATCCCAAAGGCACAAGCAGAAACTGTGCCATTGCAGGGGATGACAGGCTGTGTACTGAGACATCTTTTGTTAACACATGAGCCTTAGCCAAAGACTCAAAAAGGAATCAGATTTTTAATGACAAACCTAAGGGACTATGATGAGCCTCCAGAGATAGAATTGAAGTAATCAAGACACAAAAATGAAATATGACCAGAAAGTTGCATGAAAATGCACTGAATGAGCATTCAAAGCAGTAGGAAAACCAAGGTACAGGCTTGCCAGTCAGCAGAAGATGGTGGTGGCAGTGACAAATGAGGCTGAACATGAAGGAGTACCTAATACCTGCAATATATAGTATTACTTTTGAAAAAGTCAGCTGTGAGGAGATAGCTACCACAAATAATATAAATTATATAAATTACAACAAGATATGGATGATTTGCAATTTTCTTGTAAGTCATCTTCTGGTATCCCATATATTGCATGGACCCTCAGCTAATCCCCTGATCACAGGCTGAGAAATAGCAAACAGCATGACCATCCAGAGTCCCTGGCAGACCTTTTCTTTGCCTATGATGAGTTATTTGCATTTTTCCTGGGGATGTGGATTGTAGAGGTGGCCTCTTCCTCATTCCCATTTCACCCCTTCCTAGAATAGTTCTTAAAATTTTTCTCTACTATCTGTGTTAGTTGCACAGCTGATTGTTATTTCTTTCTGTACTTATATTCTCAGTTTAGTCCTTTGGATTTTCCCTTTCCAAATTGTTTAGTTCTTCAGCTTCCTCAGTATAATACTCCTTGCTGTTAGCCATCCCCTACTCATTAGACATTTCCTCATTACAGGTTCTGAATCAAGGAGAGACCTAAAAGGTGCTGCTGGTTTGTATTATGTTGGCACTGACTAGAGGAAAGATAAAGTAACCCCAAGCTTCTGCCAGGTCCTGTGTATCTGTAAAAGTAAATATGCTGATGAGATCTAAGGAGAGGATTCATTCCTGGTCCGTTCTGCCAGTTACCTCAAAGGTAACACAGGAACTTCAGCAAAGCAGCACTTTTTATGTTTTCAATTTGTCTTTCATATTTTTTTTAACAGAAAAACAATCTCAAAGATAGTATTATTTCTCATTATTAAAATTCCATTTTCAAACAGTAATTTCTTTTTTTTTTTTTTTTTTTTTGCTAAAAATGTTCAATAAGTTGTTTTTAAAAATTCAGAAACATGCTGGAATTGAAACTTTTCAGTTCCAAACTTACCAAAGCACTTCAAAATTTCCTTTCTTTCTTTGGGAGAACATTTAATTTATCAACAATAAATGCCAGGAGAAGTGTTAACTTTTGTGTGTTGAAACCCTAATTAGATTAAGTTGGATTGTACTTTGCATGTTCTCTCAAGCTAATTCCCATGATCACCATGCTTTAAAACCTTTATTAGGGGGTTTTGTTACAGATTCATCACTTTACTGTTGTTATTCATCTGACAAGAAGAGTGGATTCAAATGTACCCTTCTTTCAAAGCTGTGTTTGTCACTGACCTCAGATGTTGAACTGAGAACAGAATTAGTTTCTAAGCACTGCACTGTGTGTGCAATGCCAAGAAAACTGGAGAGTTCTGACTGGCATCCTTCTGAGAGGTGATGTGAGAACCTTTTTGTCTAGTGTGTTACATCCATCAGAGCCCAAAATACTTGGGTGTTGTTAAAAGACGCAGGGATTCAAAACTGGCTATTGTCTCTCTAGTGAGGAGTTGTCAAGATGAAATGAAGGAGTGTGGAGAAAGAAATATTGGGATCTCGGTTTGAAAGAGGAGGTTATGCCTAGAGATGAGGAAACTTCCTTCTTTGATTCATGAGGAAAGTGAAAAGAGGATGACTGGTTAGGTGGCAGTCTGTTGATGATACCGGATTTTCAGGACAATAAGGTTGAGGACACTTAGCAGGACTGGCTGAAGGATCTTATAAAACTCAATGAGTAGTCCTTAACTATCCCATGAAATTCAGTTTAGATAAGTGTTAAAGCGAGGCATTGGGAATAATCAAAACTTTCCAGACAAAATTATGGGCTTTCAGCTGTCCTACTACCAAGGAATGAGATCTTGGGATGATGAAAGACAGGTCCTTGAAAGAATCTGCTTAGTGGTTAGTGGCGTTCATTGAATATTAGGAATAAATAGGAAGGGGATAGAAGATAAGTACAGAATATTTATGCCAGCATATAAATACATGGCACACCCACATCTTGCATATTGCCTGCCCCTACCCTTTCAAAAGCTTTACAAAAGGGCAACAAGGATGATCACAGGAACAGAGAGATTTCCATTAAAAAGAAACTAAGCAAAGTAGACTCTTTGTATGCCTAGAAAAGGAGACTGTTGGGGGAGATGATGAAGGTATCTGGACTAAAGCACCACACACAAAGAGGTTCCCTCACGTGGTGTGTGCACAGTGTTTTCCAGGACAAGAAATGAAGGCAAGATGACAGATGTGGCAGCTGGAAAAGAAGCAAAAGCAGATCTTTAAACATAACATAATTAACCAGCCACAGGGTACTGTCAGAGTTTAGAGTTTCTATGGGTTCAAGGGAAGCTTGAACAAGTTCCCAAAGGGGAAATCCAAAGAGGATAAAAATACACATGAACCTTATTTGGCTGGAGTAGTCTTTGAGACTCAGATTGGTGGAAGCTGGAAGAGTTCTTGGGGGAAATGTTATTACTCTCTTCTTCTGTCCTTCTCTAGTCACTCACATCTGGCTGCTGATTGAGACAGTGCCTGGCCAGAGGGACTCTTGGTCTGACCCAGCAAAACCAATTTATGTTCTCATGGTACCAGGCAAAAGTGTCCTGAGCTCACACTTTCTATATCTAAATGAAGGGCAGGTCAGAAACTGAAGCAGAAGTACCCTGGGCAAATAGTTTGAATGCTGAAGTCTCTACATTCTTTTTGAGTAAATCTTCTTCTTTAGCTGAACTAAGAATGGGTCTGTCTACCAGAGTGTTCCTACTTGGCAATCAGAGGGAAGTACTGACAATCAGAGGAATGTTTTTAAAGCACCCTAGTTCAGATTAATATGATTCTTTTAAATGTAGGGAAATCCATGAAAAATTTATCAGTGTATAATAGCTGAACAATCTCTCCAGGAGACTTTAATTTCTGCTTCTAATCTTTTCATCTCAATCTGCTGGGTCAGCTTTGCACTTCTCCTTGTGTGCACAACGGGGAACAATGTTTAGCTGATGACAGAAATGCAGGATGGGGATTAAGTACCCCCCAAGCTTTCTGTATTTTAGTAATGGTGTTGAAGATTCCCCAGTCCCTGGTTTTACTCCCCTCCTACTCTTCCAATAAATTAACTCATAAATCTGAAAATCAAGACATAGCTTCACTGGGCAGGGAAAATACACCCTGCAAGTTTTCCTAAATACCCCTTTAGAAAAGGCTTAAGTTTGATTATTGTAATTGATTATCTTAAGCCCCTGAGTGTCAGAATTCTGCATTACACTCAGCATGTAGTATGATGAGAAGATGGATTTGGCAGCAGTCTTCGGTGTCCTCACCTCAGCACTCCCACCCACCCACTCATTTCTGGTCTGTAGCCCAGGTTTGCTCCCTAGACAGAGCTCCAAAATCAAGTTAATCTACATATTCTCTGCTTTTAAAACACCAGTAACACCATGAGCTTTATCTTTATGTCTTCCCTTCTCCCTGTGACAGCACAAGTATTGTGGGACTGTGTGGTGAGAGAAAGGTGAGAAGTTTCTTAGAAGGGCCAGTTTTCAGCCAGACCAACTCACCACATAACTGAGCACTGGTGCCAGCATGTGACAACAAAAGGTGGCTTTTTGCTGGTGGTAACTCAGACCTGGGGAGCTTCAAGCCTGCCATGAAGTTGCATCTCCTGTGGTGTGTTGCTTTTAGGGCTGCATGGTAAACCAGAGCCTTGAGTCAATCTAGATAACAAGCAATTTAACAAACAATCCTCAAAAGAAGCTGGAAATCAAGTTAAACAAGGAAAAAGAAGCAATAATATCCTTTTTCTTCAAACACATCAGGAGCATGATTACTGACAGAAAATCTCTAAGATGCTCAAGGCATGAAAGGAACATTCAAAAAATATAAAGCCAGAGCAGAAAAGCTGTGATTTTTTTGCACCTGTGCTTACCATGGGGGAGGTTGGTGAGAATCCCATCACAGAATCCTAATTTATTGAATACATTTTAGGATATGCTTCAAATTGAAGCGTCCATAAATAGTTTATAGACTAAATGAAAAAAACAAGCTATAAAAACTCATCAGGAGTAGAGACATTCACTTGGAAATTCTGAAGATATTCAGGAGAGAAACAGGTGATTGTGGTGTACAGCTTCTTATCTCAAATAATTTTGAACCAGAGGACTGAAATCTGACTAATACAGCAACAGATTTTAAAATGGCATTCAGGCACATCCAGGAAGCTGCAGCCCAGTAAACCTGACATCTGTGCTGGGAAAATGAGTAGAAATTATAACAAATAATAGAAATAGTGCAATCTGAATAATTACAGCATATTGTGAAGTTTTGTGTGTAAGTTTTAAAAGATAAGTCCTGGCCTAATTGTGTATTCAAATTCTCTGAAGGTATCTACTAGAAGGAGAA
Organism: Notiomystis cincta; assembly: GCA_013398075.1. NCBI lineage: Eukaryota > Metazoa > Chordata > Aves > Passeriformes > Notiomystidae > Notiomystis > Notiomystis cincta. The sequence continues at coordinate 32,193 of VZRX01018554.1, read as the reverse complement.
CACAGGAGACCCAGCTGAGATCACCCGCTTGGGTGTTCAAAAGGGGTTTAACAAGGTTCATCCCCAAAAGCCTTTAAGAAAATAAAATATTCTGGAACAAAAAGGAAGATGCTCACATCAATAAATAACTAGTTGGCATAGAAAGCAGAGTACAGAAATAAATGGTCAGCACTCACAGTAGAGGTAGGTCATCACTGAAAACCCTGTGGAGATCTGTGCTATTCAACATATTCATAAGTGGTCTGAAAATATAAAAGTGAATAGTGAGGGAACAAAATCTGCTTATGGTACTAAGTTACTCAGAAAAGTTAAGAGAAGAACCAGCTATGGTGTATTGAGAAAGATCTTATAATGCTGGCAATAATGGGCAAAAATAAAAAAGACATTCAGTGCAGACAAATGCGCACAGGAAAAATAACTCTATCTTTACATATAAAGTGATGGGTTGAGAACTAACCATCACTTCTCAGAAATGAGATCTTGAAGTAAATGGATAGTTCTGCAAAACTGTCACATCAAGAACAGTCGAACCAAAATTTTAAGAATAGAGAACAAAATAAAAGCCATCATTACGACACTATATAAATCCATAGCACACCTACAGCTTGAATATTCTGTGCAGTACCAGCCTCCTCAGCTGAGAAAGAACAGAGTAAAGCCAGAAAAGGTTAAAAGACAGATGGCAAGGATGGTCACCATGACAGAATGGGTTCAAGGAGTATGACCCACAAAGACAGGCTGGAAAGCTGGGGCTGTTCAACCTGGAGAAGAGAAGACTGTGTGGAGACATCACAGCACCTTCCAGTATCTGAAGGGGCTACAGGGAAGCCAGAGAGGGATTCTTCACCAGGACCTGTAGTGACAGAACAAGGAGTAATAAATACAAATTGAAAGAGATGAAATTTAGATTGGATATTACGAAGAATTTTTTCATTGTGAGAGTGGTGAGACATTGGAACAGGTTGCTCAGAGAGGTTGTGGATGCCCCAGGTCCTGGCAAGTGTTCAAAGACAGATTGAAAAAGGCCTTGAGCAAGTGGGAGGTGTCCCTGCCTGTGGCAGGGGAGGTGGGACTAGGTGATCTTTAAGGTCTATCCTTTACATTCTATAGTTCTGTGACTCTGTGACTCACTGGCTAGGATCAGCAAGCTGGAAAGGATATGACCAGTGCTGGGGCAGGTTGAGAGAGCTCTAGATCTTGACCAGTTCCAAAGCTTGTTACACAGTATCAAAACAGAGACATTAGCACTGAGGAGGTGGTGAGTGTGCAAACAGGAATGAGGCAGAAATCCTAAAATAAGTGCCTTGCTGAGTCACATCAGAAAGTTAGAGGTACAAACCCGGTGCTGATGCTTGAGAAATGGAGCACATTGGAGTATTTACTAGGCCCTTTGTCCAGATGAGTCTCATTAGATGCTTTAGGACATCTGCAGTCAACAGAAAATAGAAGTCTTTCCATTTGGGCCATGAAGACCACCTAAATTAGGATCTTATTTTGATGTGGAGTCCAAAGGACCCTCTCTGTCTCCATTAATTGGAAAGGTCATGGAGTTTCTGTGGGTACCTGATAGGTCAGTGTGGCTGTAGTGTTCCTGTGCATGGGTCTGTGCAAAGCAGCTCCTTTAATGGGTTGATGTAGAGGACAGAAAGCTTCAAACCCTGTCTGGAGGCTTTGCTCATGTCATATTTACATAACTGTGAACAGGGCTCAAAGCTGTGGCCCCAGCACCATAAAACTGGTAGGGATGTTCAGAGTCAGAGCTGTAATCAAACACCAGTTACCTCTGTCCTGCACAGAAAGAACATCCCTGCATCTCAGCACATATTCCATCCTTTAGGAGTTGCTCCTACAACAGCTTTATAAACCACTGACATTCTCCAGACATGGCACACTCATATTTATTTTCTGAGCAGAAAACAGCCCATGATGAGACCTATGGAGGCTACCTGGAGTTAAAGGTGTGGCAGCAACATCTCAAGCTGTGTTTAATTTTGAAATATTCACAAAAAGTAGTGTGAGATCACCAAGTTCTTTTTCCTGTAGTTTTAAGCTGTGTATTTTTCACAGATTTAATTTTTCTAAGCTTCTCTAATTAAAAGAGGAAACCTCTAGAACATATTGAGTGAACACTCTCTCCAAATCTCCAGATATGCTGACACAGGGTAGCAGCAACTTAACTTTGAAATAGATTGAGTTTTTGAGCAATATTTGCCTCCTTTCTTTTCCTTTTTTTAAAGATTGTGTTCCTTCCGTCACTTCAATTCATTTTCTCTCATTATTTTATTTTATTTTCATAGTTTTACTGTCCTTTTCCCTTTAGTCCTTTGCCTACACCACAGTCCTTCCTAAGGAGAAAATGAGGGTGAGAGAAGTTGGAGATCAGGGCAGACTTTTGAACCATGGAATTTGAGTCTTTAATTTAGCACAGACAATTCTGACTATTTCTAGTAGCTATGCCTCTTTTTTATACTGCTCATAGTTCTGATACTATTTCTGAATTGAGAACATAAAAATGTAAAATTTAATATTTGAAATTACAATAGAAAGACAAAAAAATAGATGTAACTCAATGTTTCAAGGTATGTGTAACTTGTCAACAGCACTCAGGCTGATTCATCCTTTCTGTAGCGATATAAATAGAATGTAACAGTCTTTCATGGTCAGTGTTACTGTAGAAACTTAGCACAAGTCTTTGTTTCTTGGTCATAGTTGGAGACTTTTGGGTGGTTTTTTAGTACTTCAGAAATGGCAATGAAAAACATTGAATTTAGAGAAATTAGTCTGGTTTTACTACTGAGAAAGTAAATTAACCCTTTCCTGATTTGCCAAAGAACTTGTTAGTAGAGTTTTAAATCTTTTTTTTCCCTGTCTGATATTGCACACCTTGACTGTAACTTGCTCTTTTTTTGTGTCTGAAGTAGAGAAACATGACCTAATGAAGAAAAATCTCTCTTGGCCATGCATTAACATCTGTGAGGCTTATTTGAGTATCAAAGAATTTTGTTTATAGTTCTTTGATTTATAATCAAATTGTTTCAGTACCTGTTTTATAGGAGCTGAAAATTATTATGTAAAATTCATGCATGGTGTCTTTTTAATAAACAACAACAAAAATCATTCAAATAAATGAAGCAATCAGCTCTGAATTTTCTTTTAAAAAAGTTAAGTTAGTCTTAACTCAGATTCTGAAGACACTATAATAAAGAATTATTGGAGGAAATATTGCTTTTACTGTTTTCAGATAATGCTTAATGTTGTTGCAAATTATAAAATTTAATTAGCTATATAAATGCCAGAAGAACAAATAATGTGCTATTGTCTTGATATCTTTCCAGAAATTAGTCTTTTAAAACAAATTTGCCATATTAATCATCTAAAAATATTTTTGATCACTGAATTAATAGTTTGCAGCCTGTTTTCAGGTATTCATTGCCATAGGTGATTGCCTCTTAATTACTACATGGGCGCTTTCTATTCACTCTTATTAATTCATGTTTTCTGGCACAGTCCCAAAAGGCAGCCTTGCCCTATATCTTCTAATTACTTCTATAATTGAATTTGCCCACTTTTTCTAACCTATTTTTTAAACTGACTGTGTTTGTTCATGGTTTATTGTGTCTTTTTTGTGTCAGTTCTCTGCAAGCAGAATGTACATTGATTCTTTCCTCGTTTCTCATTAATTTTCAAGAGCTTTGCTGCATGTCTGTTTTTTCAGCCTGTCAGACCTATTGCTAGACCAAAAAAAGATTCTTATTATTAAAGGTTAGGTAAAATAGACTGAAGTTAATTAATTCATTAGTAACTCTGAGCCAATTACTGAAGCCTTCTCTTATTTATATACTTGTTAACAAGACAGAGATGAGAAAGGCCTATTATAGGCACATGTCCTTCAGAAGTTGGGCAAACCCTCTGGAGCATATGCATTTATTCCACCAAAGGAAAAGAATTGATTCCAAAATGAAGTCTTGAAGATCTAACTGGCAAAGTCTTCATAAGCTGATGGACCTTCTTGTGGCCATCCAAATGTTGGTTTGGATTCTATCCTTTGATCACAAGGAATGCATTTTAGTGATCAGCTTTACAAAGTGCACACATAAGGTTTCAATGTAAATATATTGTCTTGCCAACTTCCCCAGAATTATTTCTTGGGATGTTTGGGAATAGTTGAACAAAAAGAAATTGCCCATGCATATCTATGCAATTAAGAGGGGAGTTGCTGATTTTGACTTCAGGCGATTTCCTTGTATTGATAAATGTAATGAGATGTGTAGCTGGGAAGAAACCCCATTAACTTTTGGTAAATGCTCTGCAGGTTATGAACCTTACATGAGAGCTGAAGTCATACAGAAGCTACAGACCTATAAATAAAATAGGGAAGGTACCCAGTGGATCACTGAGCAGTGTCAGATGTTTACATTAATGACATCAATGCATATTTTAAGCATCATATTCAAAACCTGACTTTATATTTCTGGAGGTTAAAGAATGACAAAATGCTGTTCTCTTTCACTGAATTCAGTGTTGATACGAGTGTGTTGTTTTTTAAAGGTTTACTCATACTTTATTGTGGGGAGAAAATCTGTGGGGTTTTGCTTTCTCATAATTCAACAACTTGATCAGAGACCATTAGTATTAGAAATCATTTGTTTGTCAAGTGTCTTGCAAGCCTGGTCTGATATCTAGATTTGGAGGGAAATGATGCTAAGATTGAGGAATATTATATGAGCTTTTTAAGCAAATACACAAAGCATGGATTTAGAAGCAACTTTCACCTGATTTTTAAAATATAAATCAAAATAAATTTAAACAGAAAGAAAAAGGTGTTGGAACCACTGGGGAGCAGAAGCTTGGCCCAGTCAATTATGTTTTTAAGGAAAATGGGTCTGTAGGTCTAGGTTTAAAATCCTAAACAAGGGTAGTTACTAAATTCTCTGGAAGTCTGACTCCTGTGCCAGAAGCAACCATCGATTAAAATCTTCAGATACCACTGTAGGAACCATTCTCCAATCCATAGCTATTTCTAACTTGAGAGGTAATAGGAAGAAGAGAAATGTAAGAATATAACACCAAACAGCACATGGTCCTGAGCTGGGCCTGGTCACTGGGAGAAGGCCTGGCTACCATCCCCGTGCTGTGCCAAAATATCTGTTTGCCTCTGCATCCTCCTGGGACACACACAGAGCTGCCTCACCCCTCTTTGCATGCCCCACATCTCACTGCAGAATTGTTATTCAGTCTTGCTCATTCACTCCCTTCCCAGAATTAGTTAGGAAATAACTGGCTGATTGAAACTGCTGATATTTCGATCAGATCATTGTTATTTCTGGTATGAAATAAATAAGTAATTAATTATGCAAGTGCTTGGGCTGTTCTGTAGTTAAAATAGCGTTGAGATTTGCACTTAAAACAGGCACTCGCTGCTTGATTTTGTATGAATTACATGATGGGGGCTTGCCAAATTTATGTTGTTCATTTTTGGAATGGAAAGTTACTGGTTTTGAGAACTTTTCAAGTATATCTTTTGATTTATTCTAGTTATTGGCAGTTATCTTTAAGACTGTGTGTGAATGAGAGACTTCAGATACTTGGATCATTCCAGTAGAAACAATGTAAACAAGTTTTTGATAATTTAATAAGAGTGGTACATTTAGACAGTTAAGAAGTGTAGTGAAATGAAATAAAAGTTTCCCTTAACACTTAATGAACTCCTCAGAATGAGTCCTGTTACATGTAATAGTATTGAAATAACTTTTGTCACTATAAAGTGCATGCTATGATGAATCAGTCACTCAGCTTCCCCCCATGATAACAATATTTTTGGGTTTGACAGATCTGAAGGCTTCTGTCACCTCCATTTGGACAGGCTCTCTAATATTCAGTAAGGTTTTAAGGAAATGAGAGATGTGCATCTGAGTCATCACTTGTGTTATCAGAACCAGGGTAACTTGGACATGTTGAAATTCAGGTTATTCATCACAGTAAGTTACAGATTCTTTGACTGAATGAATTGACCATGGCAACACCATCAAACCAAAATAGCAGAGACTGTGGTGGTTACTCCATGGAGAACTGTGGACAGGACAGTAACACCTTTTTCATTTTTCACTGGGTAATGCAACATAATTCTTAAATGATAAGAGCAGTAGTAAAAAAAAAAAAAAAAAAAAGGAAGGGTTTTCTGTCTGAAAACTTCCTCGTTTATCACTTTTGCAGTTCTTGCATTTTTAATAAATTTATTTCCATCCTTTACTTCTGTACATGTTATGCTGCATTTGACTCTACTCCTGTCATATACACTGAATTGAAAAATTTACTGTTAGCTATTTCCTTTCATAGTTATTCTTGCTCTTCTTTACTCTGAGTACCCTGGAGCATGTGTTGAAAATATTCCTCTGCCTGCCGTCCTTATCTCGCTTCATGTGAATGCATTTCAGCCACTGTAGCGCTTTTTACTTAATTCTATACCCTTTCAGTAACTTCATGTAGTCATCAAGGAACTTGTAAAGAGTATTGACTTGTAGGAACATGCTTGTTTCTTCTGGCTCTCCCCTTAATTCATTATTGGTTCTACTTTGTGGAACAGGCTGTGACCAGGGGGAATGAATGGGCTCGGCCGGAGCTGTAAATCATAACCATCCTTTACACACAGGGAAGCTGAGATTCCATGGCTTTCCATATGTGCCAAGGGAGGAGCGTGGCAGAGCCAGCAGCACAGCACCTTCTGCCTGTTGTGTCATCCTGGGCTTTGACTGCTGGCCTGCCCTTTCAGTCCTTTCTAGTACACTTTTAATATGGAGATGTTAAAACGTGTGTTGTAATGAGTAAAATCTTGTAGCTGTCAGTGGACTTTAAAAACCTTTTCTAGAGGAAACATTTTAAAGACTTTTCTGTTACTTTTCATTAAATTAGAACTTAAATAGCATTGTTTAGTGTCCTGGATATTAGAACTTGTCCTGTATATCAGAGGCTTACCCGAAAATGAGTCACCTGGTAGAGTAAAAGACTGAATGTCAACAACACTGATCAGCCACATTCCTGCTTAAATCATTAGATCTCCCCTCCTCCAGCACTTGGAGCACATCTTTAGAGAAACTTATTTCCTAGTTCCCACGTAAGCAAGGTCAAGCTTGGCGTCTCACAAAACAAGGAGCAGTTTCTGTATTAAGATGTATTCCATAAACTGTTTCTCAGCTGATACTTCATTATCTTCCTAAGTAAGCTCAAATGTTTTGTTTCCTCTTACTTTAATCCTGAAGAGGAGAGAGGTTAAGGAACACTTTTCTATTACTTCCAGCTTTAATGCTAGTTCCAAAAATTCAGTTTTTATTGGCCAGAAACTACACAGAAACTATTGATTTTTAAAATCAGTTCTTCCTTGTTGGTTTGTAGGAACAGGAAAGATATTAATTAGTAATAAAGAGAGAAATATATATTTGCATGTAGGAATTAATCTTTTCCTGAATCCAAATTTTAGTCAAAAACATCAGCCCAGGACTGATCACGTGCACTTCAGGGGACAAGATCAATCCTTGTGCTCGTAGCATCTGTTTCAGGACACCCAGAGATGTAATTGTGCTCCTTATAGGTATCCAAACTGCTAACACAAAACAAAAATGAGTGGTTATTATCTGCATGTTGGCATTATGTATTTTACATCTACAGTAAGTGCCACCACTCAGATGCCAAACCTGTGCTTAACATTGTGCCCAAATGCCTCCTGGCTGATAAACCTTGACAGTACATTGTTCTCTTGTCAAGGGGCATTATCCTAGCAATTCAGCAAAAATTTTTCTTCATTTGGACAGTGCATCTTTCAGACATTCCCTTCTTCTATTGATTTGTTTTCTCCTGTCCCTTTCTCCTTCTTTTGTTTTCTTATCATAGCTTCAGGTTATTAAGTGCAAAGTATTGATGGGAATGGGTGGTTTTGGTCGATGGAGAGCTAATGCATCCCTAATCCTACCATTGTTATAGAGTTATGCTTTACTCTGGTTCCTGATGGGGGAAAAGGTGCAAAGCTCTTGATCCTAGTTTTATTTGTCACAAACCCATCCATCAATCAAGCACAAGCATGTCTGAATGCTGAATGACATGTGGGTCTCAGCTGAAAAAATTCGATAACACTGTATTGTCAGGTTGCTCACTCTTTTTTTTCGATAAGAAATACATTTGACTGAAATAGATAAGCACACAACTACTAAAGACTTGAAGAGAGAGAGTGACATACATGACACCAAAGGTTTTTGATCTTTGGTATTAATGATACTTATGAGTAAATAAAACGGAAAAAAAAGCTCTAGACATGCAACATGCTTAAATCCTGTGGGTTTTTTTATTAAGTTGGGGTTTCGAGTTTTTAATCTGGACATATATTGTAGCCTGCCACCTAGGTCCAGATGCTGATAGAATCTATGACTGAATTTCTATTTTTAAAAATTATATTGGTTAATATAGCAGACATTCATGAATAGAATATTATTTTAATATATGTTGAGAACCTATGCATTTATTATTTCTGAATAAGGATGAGGATACCTAAGGATATATGTATAAGTATTATCCTTTTATGATTTCAAAATATTTAAATTTTATTATTATAGTACATATACACAGATATTTTATACTATGCAAATAAGTATGCATGTCACTTTTAAAATGTCCCTTTAAAATGTATTTGTATTGTCAGATATGGTTTTGGAATCTCTTTATACCAGTTATTGTGTGAAATACACTAATACATTGCTGAAAGCTTATCCCCTAATTTATATACAATTTTCTATTCATACTCACTTAAATAATTGCATTTAGAAACTGTTAAAATGTTGCAATTTTCCATTTGTACACTGTAACTCTGAGAAAAGTAATCACCAGATCAGAACAATTTAGAAAATGCATTTTATTTTCTTGCCATAGAAGTAGACATTTTAGAATGGAGAACACATTAAATGACCTAAAAAATCCATCAACAAAGGTAACAAAAAGACAACCCAAATCAGAGGCTCTAAGACAAACGTGATGTAGCCTCAAGTACTGGCACACTCTATGAGTAAGGCATTTTTTCTCTGCTCTGTGACTAGGGGCTACAAAACTGCAAAAATCAATGTGGGAGTGCTTTAGGTTTGTTGGGTAAATTACATGTGCTTGGCTGCTCTATTGTATCTGGCCCATATTCTACACCAGATACTTTTAGATGGAACTGTCACATAATACATATACTCAATATTGATTTTTGTAGATTTAACAGAGCTTGAACTGAACTCCATGGTAAGCAAGGAAAAACTTAAGAAGTGAAGCTCCTCAAAATTGGAATGAACATGTAAATATAGAAATCCTATTGAATGTCCATGTCTGGGAATCTCCTGGCACAGTTTTAATTTGGTGTGGGCAAAGTCAGTACTGAGTAGCTGCAAAGGGCTTGCATTAAATATTTGTTGGTTTGTCTTCAAATTATTTTTTGTGTGTATTATTTTATGTTTGTACCAAGACCAAGTGAACATGGAAAGTTATAAAATGTTTTAAATGACATTCCATTGTCTGAATACCAGATGATGCCAGATGAAACCCAGAACACCTCAGCTAGCACTGAAGAGCACTTAAGGTCTCTGTAGATCTCATGAACAAATTATTTTAGATTGAATTCAGTGCAGTGAAGTCTGTGACTCTCAGATGTGGGACACCTAAGTCTACATTTAGACATGGGAATAGGTGATCTCATTTCAAGTTGCATATAACTTCAGATAAAAAAAAGACACTAATTCAACTGCCTAAATATGAAACATGAAAAATTTGGCTGCCCTTGAAAATCTCCATGTCAGTTATCAAATATGAGGTAATCAAGTGAGAACAATTTGCTAGGTTTAGGTCCCAAGCTGGTGTTTCAGCACTGGTAACACACCCTAATAAGACTGAAGAAGGCTAATATTTTCTCAGGGGAAAGAGAGGAAAGAAAAGATATTTGTAACTTTAAAAAGTAAATTAAGACTGTAAACATTGGTTTATTTCCATTCTATTTGTGAACAGTGTATTATTAATGATATCTATTTAAAGTAATCACATTTTTAAACACCATCTCCAGAGTAATTTGTAATCAAACAACAGTCACTGTAGCCCATAAAGAAACACAGTTTAATTGCTTGAAAAATGGATCCTTCTGATTTCACATCCACCCACCAGCAGTGTCGCTGAAGCCCTCCCTGCACTTCTAAAGTCATGCCCCAGCCTGTGTTTATCAGTATTGCTCGTGACTCAGTTACACCCACAACGTGTGGGTCCTGCAGGGAAGGACTTTGGTCACTGCTGCCACGAGGGATGCTGAAATCGTATTTAAAGGAAGGAGGCAAAACAGCTCTTCAATTTCCAGGGAATGCTTTACATAATCAGCACTGCTCCATGCTCCTCACCTCTCCCCTGACTACCTGGGGCGTGATCCTGCAGCTGCAGGGGGCTTGGTTTCTGCTCTGGGCTGGGGTGGGCAATGTGCTGTCCCCAGCTCACCTGCACCTGACAGCCAGCAGGAGCCATCCACATCTCAGAACCCTGCTTTCAAACTTTATAAATCTCTCCATGGTTTTTCTTTATTTAAAAAATTGTAGGACATGTTTTCAGCTGGTATTAATTGACATAATTCCAGTAATGTTCTTGCTAGGACAGCAGTTTCCACTAATGAATATCCAGCATTGTATCTCTGCCAGCAGTCAGATGTGGTAATCAGAGCAGCCAGCCTCTGAGAGTAAAGCAGAGCCTTGTCAGGGGGCCTCCACTTTAAAACTTTGTCTCTTGGTCTGTCAGTGCTTGATTTTATTATTCTAAGGGCATTTTGATAACCCCTCTGTGTTTGGGTCTTCATGGTGTGAAGGTCTGACTAAATAATGAGGGTACTTTCTCTTTTATCTTTAGAGGGAGGATTTACTTATTACTGCCAATAATATGGGTCAGATTTTCAAAGGTGTTATAACTTCACCTCCATGTTTGTACTGCATAAACACTTGCTTTTGTATCCAGTCATTTCTACAGATGAGCGTTTACCATTATTTTGCTATGCAAGTGATGCTTGTGTGTGTATTCTTCTGTCTCGTTTCTATAGATAAACATACACAGGCACAAGTGGGTGTCATGCTTTTATGTGACATTTTACAGTGCTAAGTATTAAGTGGACAGGACACTAACACCATTTTCATTCTCAAGATATATGATGGGCTTGTTTTGTACACTGAGGAGAAAAAAGAAAAGATTGTGAATTCAACCTTTTCCCTTTCCCATTCATTTTGTGCTCTGTCTTATGTGACAAGAGGCCATGAAGGATCTACAACCATGTGTGATATTCCCAATAAATGAAATTCCTCTCTGTGTTCTAACAGTTTCTGCTATACTACCTCATGGTATTGATCCCTTCATTTTATGAAATATAAATTAGTCATATGAAAAGGGACTTTAACTTTCGTAAAAGCAGTGTGGTGTTGTTTGTTAGATGATAAAAAGAGGCTTATGGAAACAGTGGCTGCTTAGCTCCTTTGGAAAGAAAAATGCATGTAAACAGGGTTTCATCAATGGGAAGGGCACTTTATGTTTCAGAGTTTGATCCTACTTGTGTAGTTTTAGCCATTTGACACCGTGGCTTCTGCCTACTGTCTGTGTGGGACTGGATGCCAGGGAAGCAAACGCTCAGGGGTACCTTGGTAGCAGCTGTGCTGCATTTTCAGTTTACTCTTAGGTGCCACAATAGAGTCCCTGATGTTATGCTTAGATGCAAATCAGCTCCTGAAGTGAATGGCAGTAACACTGTTGACACCCAGTATATATTAGAAGTCAGCACAAGTATCATGTTGGTCTATGTCTAGTGGACGTCCAGGACCACTCAAGAGGTTAAGGACATTGTTCATCAACTGGGAATGCAACTTGAGAAATGTAAAGCCAACAGAATTAGAAAGAAAGGGCAAAACACCATATGATTTGTCTGTTTAAGTGCCATATGGCATCTCTTTAAAATGTATAGTACTAGGGAAGAAAAGAGATTAGTGCAAAATGTAAGAGCTGCTTCATAAGGCCCTAAGGACCAGCAGTTCAAAATGCTGGAGTATCCAGACAGCCTCTCCTGCTTCTTAAAGAGTAAATGATGTCAAGCTACAGAAAATGATGCATGCAGTGCTTCTTGTTAGCTTGACACACGTCCCAGGGAGGAATGATCAGCACGGTGCTGCTGCAGGGTTGCTCCATGTCTGTGTCACAGACACACTGTGTCACACAGCCACAGCTGCTGTACAACTGCACAGTTCTGCTGGGTGAGCAGGTGTCAATCCCCTGCTGCAGTCCACAGCCCAGGTGACAAGCTGCAGCATCTCTCCAGTGGCTTGTTACAAAGAAAGGTTACAGAGATCAATTACTGTTTTCTTAAACTGCATAAAACTAAACTCTAGCTATTGTAGGTATGTGCTACTGCTTCACATCTTCTTTCTGTTTTGGTGGGAGTTTATTTGTAATGAGAGTAATTGCTGCTCTGTTCGCTTGCAGGTCTGTTGTATGTTGTGCCATTGCTGCTCTCTGGGCAGATAAAATTCACCTGCAATTGGGTTCTACTCACTTGATCTCACATGCAGGGGCACAGGACAGGGTCCTTGCTCTGGGTCTCTCAAGAGTAGCAGGATTTCTCCTGATCAATCCCATGTCTGACACCTTCTTTGTGAGCTTGAATAGAATGACTAAAACACTTTCTGACTGTTCATTTCTGAAAGAAGTTCTTCAAATTCCATTTCATCTTGATATCCTAATTTGGGAATAAGTCAAGAGAGCAAGAAAACATAGGTTTGGTCTTTTGCAATTTTGTACAGATTGGTTTTATTCTTGAGATACAGTCAAGGCACTGCCAGTCAGCATTTCTTCAACTGAGTGGTCCCAAGTCTGGTTTGAGCAAAATAAATAAATGCTATTATATATTCATATGAACCAACTGAATTGATTCAACTGAACTTACAGCCATATGAATGGAAAGAAACAAAAAGTAGGTCCTGATAATAAAGTGTATTTCCAAACCAATAACTCTGAGAAAAGGACTCTAGAAGACCCTTCTTAATTTCCACATCTCAGTTAAATTACTTTTTAAAAACAAGAGGAGAATAATTGATTGGTCTGGATTTTTCAAACATTTCTGAAGCATTATATAATGAATTTTCCTGGAGTTATAAGGGAGTTATTTCTTCATTTAGCACATGTAAAACTTTGAAGCTCCATTTATTAAATATGAAAATATATGTATATACTTGAGAAATCTACAAATAAAAAATAAAATGTCAATGAAAAAATTATTAGTTTTTCTTAGCTGGTTTTGGATTTGATTCTGTGCTAATTGGTTTTTTTTGCTAATTTGGCAATGAAGAACATGCAAAGGAAAAGAACTCAAAAGGGGATCTTCAAATTGGTCCCTACAGCTGTAAAACTTCTGATGTGAGATAAAACCTCACAGAGTGTTGTTAAGCATTAGCAGAAGAGATGAAATTGTTCCATCAACCTGAAGCCTCTGAGAGCTATTCATTTTCCATTCTTTATTCTCATATAAGTCCTGGTAATGTCAATGAGAGCAACTTGCACTCTCAAAGCAAAAATCCACCCAAAGGCAACAACTCATAATAAAAGGGAGAAAAAAATTTTTTTTTAAAAAAAGGAACAAAAATTTTCCATCTTGAATTACAAAACCCTCAACTTACCCTCATATGTTTGATTCAAACAGTATTTTGTTGGCTGTAAATTGTTTGCAATTGGAATGTTATATTTTTGGAGGAAATAATCCAGAAAAGCATTCCACCAAACTCATGATCATTTGATTGCACAGTCCATATTTGGAGCATATTGGCACATTCCCTCCTGTGTACAAATATATAAACTGTCATCTCCTGAGCAGTGAGAAGAAAAGCAACAGAGGAGGTTCAGATGGGGGAGAAGGGAAAGAGGTGCCAATAAGGCCCAAGGCTTGCCAAAATCCTGCAAGTGAAGGAAACGAAACAAAATGCAGAGAATAGACAAGGAGAATGAGTGGCTAATTACTGTACATCCCACTCAACTAAAAATGAAACACGGGCACGAGACATCAGAGAGGCACATATTGCATAGGCACATCCTGACAGCAGTGACAAAACAGTGTAATCACAAACAGAAAACTAGGAACCTTTCCCTCTCTGCTGGCAGTGTTGGTTGAATGAATTGTAGCAGAGAGGTTGTTATTCCCCTGTCACTGCCGGTCCTTTTTCTTCCCCATGTGGAAAGAAATGGCTCAGGGAAAGTGTGACTCCAGATCCAGCAGGTTCCTTGTGCCTGCAGCCTGCAGGGTCCAATTTATTTCCCATGAGGGGCAGTGTTTCCCCTGGCTCTCCTCAGCTCAGGTGACAGGTGTGTTGTGTGCTCACTCTGGGATGTGTGTAGGTTAAATCTTGATACAAATTACCTGGTAGAAATTCGGGCTGCTGAGAGATCCCTCCTTTTTGTCATGGTTTGCTGTGTCACTGCGAGCAGGTGGTGCCCCTTGGTGCTGAAGTTCATTGTGATTTTAGTGGGCTTTGTTAACTATCTGAGACCTTGTATAAAAGGCACAGTACTTGGTCAAAGGCTTGTGATTTTTCTAAAATTTAGCTGATGGTTACCATACATTCCTGTAATTCACCAGACTGATTTATTACTTCATGTTGCAGTGAATATTAAGTGGTTTAATAACCGGATCCTTTATTATTTTAATCTAATTAAACCAAATATGGGCAAATGAAAGTATTCTGAAAGATATAACTCAAAGCTGGGGAATCTGAACACTGCAGGAAATTACTGAAGCCCTTTTGTACGTGCTCATCTCCCTCCGCTGGGCACTTGGCTTGTACCTAGAGAAGGGCACAAACTGGAGTGGTCTCTGTGTGTGGACTTCATTCTCACCTGTGGCTTACACTGCTTATGGTCACAAGAATCAGCAATATAAAGCAAAACTTTCAAAGCAGAGTAGATTTGACGAAGGAAGGAAAGGAACTGCATTTTATTTCTCAACAAATTCATAAGAGATGCATGTTGCCAACTGAAACAGCAAGAAGGCACAGCTGGAGGCAATTAACCAGATAGTTGGATATGTTCTGGCTGGGGAGATTTGCAAAACTCTGCAAATTGCTCCAGTCCCTGTCTGGTTAAGTGGCCCAGCTCCCTGGCTGGCTGCAGCAGTTCTGGGAGGACAAGGGCAGCCTCACACAGACTGATCCAGTTTTAAGCACAGCAACTGCATCAGGCTGATGGAGGTACTTCCTTAGGGACCTGTGCCTTCTGTTTGAATGCCTCAAGGGCGATGTGAGAGTGAGGCAAGAATCACTTGCCTCAGCAAGTAAATGTTTGAGCTGTCCTCCCTCTTTACAAAACACTGGTTGGAAACTGAATCAAGACAGCCCTCTCCATACTTGACCTCCTTCCCTGGGTGAAGCCAATGCCTTCTCACTTTCTCTTTGCATTGGGCGAAAATCAGTCCTCCACTTCTGAGGCTCACTCACTTCCAAGGAGAGCTTTGTGTTGTGCTCAGGAGCAGCCCTTGTCTCCATCAGGGTCTGCCCACCAGGTTCATTGCACTGGAGTGTGGTTTTCAGGAACAAATCCAGCTCGATGGCCCTCCACTATTGGAGACTTCCCACAGCAGTTTTGTTGAGGTGCCCAGCTCCTGTCTGGAGCTCAGTGACTGGTTTTACATTAATGGACAATGGCAGTCCTAAAGCAAAGTGAGGGGGTCAGGAAACTGGACAGGTAACACCATCCTTTTAGTTGTGAGTGCCCCAAGCACAACCACCATTTCACCTGCAGTTTTTATGACTCATAGTTTATGCTTATTGCTTATTTATTTCATTAATAAACTGCACATGAGATGAGGTGTTCTTCAGGATATTTTGAGGTGTTATACTGAAAACCTACACCAGGTTATTTCTGCTTAAGGACACTGGGACTTACACTAAGGGAAGCTGTGCTCTGCAGCTAAAAGAAGCAACAGCAAAATGTAATTAATATTATACAGGGCATTTTTCAGCACTGATTTGCCCTCAGTATTCTGTAGTGCTTCTAGACTGAGGAACCTGTTACAGTGCTAAATTGTGTCTGGATTTAGGACAGAGGTTCCATCCCTTGTGGAGAAGGGCGTGTGATTGCAGTAGTATTGCTGTTAGGCTGCACTGAGTGAATAATCTGTAATTTGGGGTTATTTAGGGGAAACATGCTTGTGAATAAGGCTTTCTATCATCGTTATCTGTGTACAGCTGAGTACGCCTTGATTGCTTCCCAGTTGTGTTGCAAAGCAGCATGTGCAGGCATGAGTGGGGAGAAAACTGCTTTAAGTGTTCCCTCAGAGGTATTGGTGACTGACAACCTTAGGTCTGTTCACCAAATGCAGGCTGTCCCAGAAAATCAGGTGAAAATTCTTAGTGCTCATGTCCATGTTTCTCAATTATCTGAGAATAGAATAACTGAGAAGAAAATCTCTTGAAAATCTAGGAAAATGTCGAGTTTAATAATCTCACAACTCCTGGAAAAAGCCATGAGGGGAGAAAAGCTAGACCATACAGAATGCATCTTACCCAAGGATTAGTCTAGTTTATGAGAAAATTTCCAAGGATCTCATTTACTCACCTTTTCAATTTAAAGGACAATTTTTTTAACAGTGAGGATATAAATAAGTAGAAGTGGCAGAAGTTTGGAATATGTTGTATGTAAAAATGTTTCTTCAAAATTATTGGACAATCACCTTATGAAGAAATAGTATAATTATATGTAGTTATGCTCAAAACATACATTGTGTTTGGATAGAAGATCAAAAATAAGTATGGGACATAAGGATACAGCTATATTCAGTTATCATTAAATTCCTACTTGTGTTTCCAAACTAAGGAAAACAAACCTTTTTAATGAAACAATGCTTTAATTTGGGAGATTTATGACAAAAATAGAAGTATTTTTCTAATTTCACATATTAAGTAGAAATAATTTTTCATTTTGGTTTTGATGCACTTTCAAACAACAGTGTTGGTCATGAAAAAGAGATGTTAGCAACCTTGAAATCTCTTTAAAAACCCAAAACATTGGCATTGAGTTTTGTTCTTACAGATTTGAATAGAGAGCTGTGTGACAAAGGAGCCTAGAAAAAGTAATGTAACACCAAACCTGATCCCTTGGCTGGGTGGAGCTTTGGTTGGATTCTGACTTGAGGAGGGGTTGAGAAAAGAGGGCTGGGACTTGAAGCTGCCCTTCAGTTCTGTCAGGCTGTAGGACTCCAAACTTCCCTGGCAATCAGCTGGCACTGGAGGATGTCTTAGTCAGCTCTTCTCCTTCCTTTTAGTTCCTGCTGCCTGGTACTGGGAAAGGGACAATTGAGCTTTCACTGTGCTGCCTGCACAGCCCTGCAGTCCTTGTGCAGAAAGGGAACCTTCACAGGGCCAGCTCCTCCAGCTTCCAGTTCCTTGTACCACTACAGCATCCACTGAATCACCACTGCATATGCACAGCTTCCAGTAAGTGAACAACTGGAGCTAATGAAAGCAATCTAATTAATTGCTAAACAGAGCAAGAAAGCACCTTTGTACTTCCTTTCTCTTGCAGGATCCTTATATTTTGCCAGTGAAAAAAATCGGGGCATTTAGTCAGGCGCTCAGGGAAGCTCTGGTGCAGAGGAGGTGTAACTACAGTGCTGGGGGCAGGTGACACACCCTGCTGCTCTGAGGACTTACTAGCTAAACAAAAACAAGACTTATTAGCAAAATTAACTAACTCAGTGGGACAGGGATACAGACAAAATAAAGCCAGCTTATTCTGGATAAAAGTTATTTTGCAGGAATTTATTTACTTTAACTAATGCTCTAAATTTGAGTTCACTCTTTTCTTTAATTTGACCTATATTGTCCAAATGCCTCAAGGTAGACACAGCTAACTTTTTATTCAAAATATGTAAAAATAAGTGTCCTGGTATTGTTTTCAACTGATAGATCATAATGGTTTAGAATCATGTGTGTTCCAGCAGATGCTTGCAGGAGGAACACCAACTCACAAGATAAAACATGAGAGAAAGAAGAAAAAAACAAAGTACTTTCTGAGGGAAGACTTGAGAAAATGTTGCTAAATCAGTCAGTGTCTTTGAATTACAACAAGTAAAAGGTGTTTTTTTGTGGTTTTTCAATGTCAGATGTCTGGCCCAATTTTTATAAAATATTTATTTACTGACAAATTATAAATCATGCAACATCTTCTCATCTGAAAACTCAAATTATTAAATGAATACCAGCCACAAATAGAAGTGAAATCCAAGCCAGACACTCTGTTACACAGAAATTAAAGTAATTCTCCCATACTGTTCCCAAAAGTTTGAATAGATGATGAACCAAAGATGGAAAATGTGATATACCCAAAGGCTTGGCAAACTTTAGATAATTTGGAACAAGGATCTGACAATTTGCAGAGCAGCTCCTACAAATACCCTGTGCCCTGGGCAAAAAGCTTTCTGTGATGTCCTCAGAGTTAAGAACGTTGAGTCCACTGATGGGAACATTGAGTTCTCTACTAAGTTCAGTGGAAAGTATTCTAACAGCTGAAATAAATTTTGCAATTCCTCTGTTTCAATTTTTGATAGAAAGAGAAGGAAGATACCTGGATGGTGTGGTTACCTGCAGCATAATTGCAGACAGGCATTTAGGATTCCATAGCGTATTTCGGTCACCTTCCTTTCCAATGGCAAGTAAACTATTATTTATTATCATTTTTGGCTAGCAAGTAACTGCAGCCTATGGAGATAATTCTGAAGTAAAATCTTCATATTGAAAAAGAGGGGGGGAAAAAAGACCAAAAAAAGAAAGATGGGTAACTCAAAATCTGTTAAAAATAGCAAAAGCAGAGGCCAGGATAGGTGAGCAGTTTCCATTTACTTGTAAGAAGGGCTGAAGACCATCTGTGGAGGAACAGTCACATCATAACCCTCCTGCCAGGCTGGGCCCAGCTTTGTCACAGTCTCTCCAACCAGCAAGCTGCAGAGGACCACTCACAGACCCCTTTTTTCCATCCCAGTGTGTTTCCATGCAAATTTCCACTTGTTGGCATGGCAGACATAAAGCCACGATGCCACAGTGACCCTGTGACTCCTGCAGTCTGGAGAACACTCCTCTGAACACCCTCAGGTTACAAATATATTGCTGATTTGGGTGAAAAGTTACCAACCACTCCTTGTCCCTGTTACTTGTCCCTTCTTTTCTTTCCCTAAAATCATTTGTGGCAGCTGGACAGTTGCTAGCAGAGCTGCATGTGTTCTGTCAGCAAACAACAAATGTGTTTAAACAAAAATGTGATTAAAGCAAACAATCACAGGAAAAATGAAACAAAAACTAAAGCAAAAAAAAAAAATGCTTATGAACATTTCCAAGATAAACCAGATAATTTTAATGTCCATAGACTGAGTATATGTGCAGTTGTGTTGGAATGGAAACTTCTAGTGGGAAGTAGCTGAGAAAAGATAGTGACAGTAATCTCCTAAACTGAATCAGCAACAGCCAGAGCAAGGAAAGGGCAGCAAAGGGCAGCAAAAGGGCAGCAAAAAATTATTAAACAGAGGATTGAAAACAAACTGAGAAGTGGTATTTCCCATTGTCCATAATTCACCTGTGAAACTCATTGCCATGGAATTTTGGTAATGCTTATATGATTAGGAAAAAAAAATAAAGGAGTGAAAAATTTTTCAAAATCCTATTAAAATATGTCCTAGACTCAGGAAGTTCCTGATCTTCAGGTGGCTGGGCATGGGGTGAACATGGCAGGGAGGGGCCACTTTGTGCTCACTCTGTCCTGCAGCTCTGCTCTACATTTGCACTGACCTTTGCTGTTGAAGGAGGATGCAGGACTGGATGCAGCCATGGTGTCAACATCCTTCTGCTATCAGAGTTCATGTAACCAGGTCTTGTGCTATTTGAATCTGCAACCACACAAAATAAAGCTATGAAAGTCCATGGAAGGTAATGGAAAATCTGGTTCCCGTCCTGAGACTGCTTAGCTGGCTTATACACACTGGAAATAAATTGTTATTCACTCTCCCCAGCAGAGCACCCCCATTTCTGTGCTATTTTATAGCAGGAAGTGAGAGTAAATTAGCTCATATGAGGGTTTCTGTGATTTGGCCATTTAAGTGGCTTTTTCCAATCTATGTGTGTGCATGTATCATTTTGTTTATAATTTGCATCCTTAATTATATGGAATGCTTAGAATAAAAAAAAATAATGCTCTTTCTTACTTTCCTTAAAGAAAAGTAATGTGTTAGTTAATCTGCAAAAAGTGTCCTGATTAAAAGAAATGTGAAACTTCTGCTTTCTTAGTAGGACTAAATTTAGTCATTCTGAAATGTAGAATAGCTGCTGCATCTATTAAATATTATAATCTTGGTTATCATCCACTGAAGTGCATCCTTTTCCAGAGTTCTAATGGAAATATAACAAGATACAAAAAAAAAAAGAGTGTAAGGAAAAGAAAATTATGCTTGGTACTCTGAAAATTGAGCATTTTAATGGCAATAGGATGAGGAGATGATGTGTGTTGCAAAGGACTTTTCACTTGGATTTTTTTCCCCATAATTGGAACATCTTAAATGATATCATGATATTTAATATGAGTAGAGCACAAGTAAATGTAGAAAAAGGACACAAAAAGACAAATTTCAAGCATTTGGCACTGGAAGAGCAGTACTAACAATATGATTTGACTCACCAAGGCTGCAGTCCAGCAGTTACCAATGGGCTGAAGTTCATAAGTGGTTTTTTTTCTGGTGGAACTATTTATAAATATTAGGCTGGACAGGATCCTGAGATCTTACAAAACCAGGACTAAATTAGTCTACAGGATTCTGGTTTTCTAATTTATCTTCTATTGCTTCCTAACTAGTGCTGCCACAGGTATTAAGGGAACCTCAATTAACACTTAGAATTAGCAGCACCGTTCCTTTTTGCTTCTCTGGATGTTGAGCAGTGTCCTGGACATTGTTACTGTGCACCCAACAGCAGTGAGGGCCAACAACAGCTCCACATTGTCCATGGGCATTACAAAGGAAGGATAAAATCAAAGGTAGAGAAGTTGTGTCACTGTCATTTGATGATCAGCCAGCATCATTTCAATCTTATCCAGAGATCTTTGGTCATTTAACTCTGCTCTGTGTCCCTGTCCCCACAAGGTGGAACATTTAAAAGGATAAATCAGATACTTGAGAGATGTAGGCTCGTGTGGATGAATGTATTGAGGAGCCTAAGGCTCTTTGATTTCCCAGCCCCTTTGTGGGTCTGGATTGTAATGTTGACTGTCATCAGCTTATTGAAAATAGCAGAGAACATACCTCTTCACTAACTATTTTATTATCCCTAAATGCCCACTGCGGAGAAGAAAAGACAAGATAGATCCCCACAGGACTCGCCATGGAAACACTGATCCTGGGGGGAAAAAGCCACTCAAGATCAGTGCTGGCCACTCTGTGCAAGTACAGAAATATTCTGGGGCATTGTAGGAAAAAATGTTTGTAGGCGTAAGAAATACAAGCACAAGTACCTGATCATCAGACACTGGCAGGGTGAATGTAGCCATTAACTAATTAGCAGCAGAATTTGCATAATCTGCAACTCTCAAATATTTTTATGAATAAATTGATGGTCATCCAAATAGTTGCAAATGAATTAATTAAAAGAGATGATAGGATTCTACAGATAACCAAATGAAACTAAGCATTTTTAGTAATTAAAATATTTTACCCTTATGATTGCTCATCTAATTCTACTAGTGAGATTATTTTTGTCCAGTTCAGTAGAAAAAACATGACCTGTTACTATATTGTGATTTTTTTTCTGGTTTTTACTTTTTCTTTTATTGCTCGACTGTGCTGGAATATCCCATGAATAAAAAAAACAAATTAATACATTAGTTTGATAGAGGTTAGCTTCTTAGGCAGGACTTGTGAAAATTTAGAGTACTTTAAATGCTCCAGCTGGCTGCTACTGTCTATTTTGACTGCTACAAAACTCACTCATACCCACAAAATATTTCTCTTCTCCTTTGGTAATTAATAGGCTAGAAGTGCCAAAAAGAAAAAAAAAAAAAAGAAAAAAAAAAGAAAATGAAAAGGAAAAAAAATCCCTGTTGCTTTGGCATTATTATAACAGGAACTGTGAGCCTCTAAAAAGTATGAAATACCTTATTCTATGTTTAGAGCTGATTGTGCTATTTGTTAGTTGTGACCTTGAAGTATTTTGATTTAATCTTAGAAAACAGGGCTGATCTGGATGAATTCCAGCTGAAGCTACAGGAATTGAAGAATTAAGCTACAGAACATAATGAAATGATTCAGTCCCATGCAATCTGATGAGCATCACTGTGTGTAATGGGATGTGTGTGTGGTTGTATCTGAAGCTGGTTGTATACCATTGATTACAAAAGTACCTTTTACACATAGTGTAAGATAATTACTTTGTATGAAAAGCAGACTATTTTAAAGCATTTATTTTAATAAATACATTTAGCACTAGTTTTCTG
This sequence comes from Notiomystis cincta, assembly GCA_013398075.1. NCBI lineage: Eukaryota > Metazoa > Chordata > Aves > Passeriformes > Notiomystidae > Notiomystis > Notiomystis cincta. Next base: position 9,660 of record VZRX01018554.1, on the reverse strand, counting down.
TATGTGGGTACATTGTTAGTGAGTCGTATTCAAGGCTAAAGCCCTTACCTTTGTGCTGATGCTGAAAACTATCAATTATAAAGCACCTAACAATGTTCTACCAATGAGCACTCTCTTTTAGTGGCACGTTCCTATTCCTCTCTTTAAAAGACAGATATTGCTGTGTGCAGGAGCACCAAGACTGGGGTACCATTGTTAGGGCTGATTAAGGGGAGGAGGAACTGTTCAAATTTTAGGGTTCTTTTCTTATCAGACATCTATTGAACTGAATAGCATTTTGTTTTATATCACACTTTTTATGGCCTAGGTATCTCAAAGCTCTTTACAAAACAGCCTGTTTCAATAATAAATATTACTAGAATAGTGAATGTGTAGGCATCTATTATGTGATCTGCAATAGCTCACATACTCTTTGGCATTTCAACAATGCATTTAGGGAATAGGGTGATGGGAATATGTAAGATAGTTTTATTTGCAAGTGTTAAAATAGATGTTTGAGAATCTTAACATTGAAACCAAAAGTAGGAGGAAAATGTTTATCCTGCACCTTGTAATTTGGTAAAACCTGCCTGGCATCCACCTGGATGCAGTGTCACAGTTGGCAAGAAAAGCCAGAGCAATAATTGTTCAGTGGAGGGATGGAGCTCTTGAAAGAAATAGTCTCAGCCTACAAACATCTCACAAGTGATTTAGGACCATGGTGAAAATAATCCTCACCACTGAATTGTCTTTGTTAGAGTGGTGGACCTCAGATTGCATGGAATAGATCCACAATTTCAGCTAATTTTGGCTGTGCACAAGGAGAAAACAGGAGGAAGCATGAAATAAGTGCTGAGGAGGCAGTAAGAGACAGAGAAGGGGAAAGTGAGAAAGCAAGACAGTGAGGGATGTGTGCTTCTCCTTCCGAAGCTGCTGGGTCAGCCACAAAGTGTACTGGCACAGAGCTGTCCTCTGTGTCCTCAGTAAAATTACTGCACTGCTAGCAGAGACTGGGAAAAAATATATCCATCTGCAGCTCAGCCACCACAGTTCACAGTCCATCAGAGTGGAAATTAGGGGAAACAGTAAAATTAGTAAAATCCTGAATTGTCCCCAACTGGATGGCTCGTCCTGAATGTGGTCTTTCCTATAGGCGAGACATGTACAGCTCTGGCTTTCTCTGACCGTGCACCCCAGATGCATTTTGTCTTTCTTTTCTCTAGATTTCTGGCTATCTGTGCCCTAGCTGTCTTTTCCTGTAGTCAAGGTCTGCCTCCCTCTTCTTTCTCAACCTCCATATGCTCTCATCTCCCTTTCAGCTCTTCTCTTCCCCCCCACCCTCCTTCAGCCTGGACAACACTGCACCTCTTTTCAAAGCCTTTATTTTTAGAAGAAAATAAAATACATGAAATCTGAATGACTTCAAAACCATATTCTGGTGCTTTCTCTTGCTTCTCAGTCCACTATTGTTGTTCAGACAGTGTATAGAGCACTATATCAAGTAATTGGGTATTATCTTCTGGACTGTAGTTCAGGAACTAAAAATAGCATATTGGTGACCACTTTGTTCCATATGCCTCCTTTATAAAAGGAGCTAACGGCACTTTTTCAGGTTTTCCAAGTTGGAACATTAACTTCTAGCAGAGGTGCTATTCTTTTTGTGGTGAAAGCAAAATGAGTGTGAGCTGGGGATGATCATTGCTTCCATGAAATTTTGTAAAACTCATTGCCATGTGATTATTTTCTATCACCAGGTTCATACTTGCAGGTTCAGGCTGACATGCCTCCACTGCTGTTGTTTGACAGCTGCTTTGTTGTTCTACCATTTTTTGTCCTGTGCTCTAAAAGACAGTGAAGAGCACTCACAAAATCACTTTCATTAAGACAACCACCAAGTCAGACACTGTTACCAAAGGCTGATGGTCTTGGTGTTCAGCTAGAAACATCTCACAGGTGCCTGATTATCACAAATGATAAGAAAGGGCCTTCTGCCAATCATGCTCTTACAAAGTGTGTCACCTGGACCTCCAGACCTGAGCAACTCAAAGCACATGGTCACTTTTTGCAGCCTCCTCTGTGCTGCCCACACTCAGCTAGATGATCCTCAGGACTGGGCAGTGCTTTCCATCTCTTGATGGGGTAACCAGCTGTGGTCTTGAAAAGTTGGCTTGAAGGCCTCTTTGTTTGGAGCACCTCTTCCTGTGTCCCCCTTCCTGGGGCCCCTGGCACGTGCCTCACTTTCTGGAAGTCCTGTGGGTCTTTTCCCTGCTCACTTGAGCCTCAGCCGGTGAGGTCGAGCTCCTGTGCGCTGCTGCAAGGTGATCTCCTACTTTCTGTCTTGAGGAGAAGGATGACCAGCTGACAGTAAAATTGCTTGGTGCTGATGAGCCCTTGGCTTTGTTACTGTGGTAAAACATACATCATTTGACAGCTGCTTGTGCATGGAAAAAAACATAGATGATTAACGGTTTCCTATCTTTTCTTGCTACTGATCTTCTTTGCTTATGACAGATGAGACTTAGATGTCTTTTTTAAGAGACAGAGAGAGAAAAGGAGAATATTTAAACTTGTTCTCACCTAAGTCTTTTATGTTATCCTAAGGACCTTATTTGTATTAGAGAATTTTGTCTGAATTTCAGCTCCCCTAAAATGATGAGATCTGTCATTCAGCTTTAAAAGGGAACGTGTATTCTTCCCTGGCTGGATTTTTTTTTTTTTTTTGCAAAAGGGTATAATGCTAATTTTACTTATTCAGAAATTAAAATAGCAAACAGTTTATATGAGGTGTTGATAATTACCTATATTACTGTAATGCTGTGACAGATGTTGGCAAAAAGAGGCAGAAAATGCCTACAGCTGTGCACTCCATGACATCCAGTTTATACTCAGACAGAAGGCTAACAGATGTTCTGAACTGTCACTTTGCCTAAATGTTTTTAAAGTCTAAGGACCTGCTTTATAATTCACTAGGGCCTCATTTGGTTTCACAGAGGTCCTCAGAATTCCCATCTGTGACAATTAATGTCGAAGACTTCTATAAATCAACCCCTGTCCTTATTAGCCCTCTGCAAATAGATATTGTGTATTTGTATACTCTCAAGGCTTCTATTTTTTGTGACCTAGTTATTAATTTCTATTACTTGAATATAGCATAACTCTTGTTTTGAGAAGAAACAGATTTGGGTGACAGCTTGAGCAACAGAGTCAAAAGATGGCTGATATAATTTAGACTGACCTCAGAATACCTATGTAAAAATATTCTTCATTTTCTTGATGAATGCTATGGTCATTTCTAAGGTGGCTGTAAAATGCTAACAACTTCAAGCTACTTGTTTTCCCAAAGGAAAATATAAATCTTGGTGGTATCAAAATAGAGCACTTAAACAAGCATGTTCAGCTGCCAGAGATACTCCTATTCCTAGAGAGTATTTTTACTCAGAAATAGTTAAAACACTAAAGGGCTACTTCTAAAAACTAATAAAGGTTCATATATTAAATTATGTTCTTTAAATTAAAAACTAAGATGTTATAAAAGTGATACATAGGTAATATATGCATATAGAAAAACATTTAAAATCGTTGTCTTCAAGCTCCGCCCAAATTTGCCAGCATACCTTCAGATACATAAAAAATGTCTCTAGTGTAAAACAACTTAATACTTTATTGATAGTTGCCATTTCTTTCTAAAAGCTGGATTCCTGCTGTACAGTATTTTAATAGTTTAAATATTGTGCTAACATAATCAGTGTTTGTCTTCTGTTCCCCAATCCTGTATAGAAGCAGAACTCCAAATTGTACATCTTTCTGGGTTTGTTTCTAAATTACTCCCCACACTTAATTACGAGGATGAGAGGGATGCCTTATTCCTCTTTGTTATAGGCTAAGCTCTCAGTAATCCCAAACAAAAGAGCCAGTTCTGGAAGATATAGGATTTGCTAGCAGGATTATGGTCTCATAGATAATGATGTGCAGTCAGCAGAAGCGAAGCTTTATTTTAATTCAAATAAGCTAGTAAACAAACCACTGACAAGTCTGCTGGTGAGAGTAACTGGCTTCTGTTGCCACATTGGCAGCTAAATTATAGAAAATCTATTATACCCTGTTCACCATATGTTTAATTTAATACAGATACAAATTAAACTATGCACAGTGCCTATTAAAATGACAATACATATTTTTTAAATATATGAATGTTTTAAGATACATTCCCGTGACCTTAAGAAGGGCAGTGCTGATTTGGGAGACTACAGCAAAACACATGCTCGTCAACAGATTCTCTTCAACAACAACAACAACAGTGATTTGAAAAAACACAGAATATTAATAGTACAGTTTTGTAACAGATAATGAGGTTAATTGGGGTGTTTTACCTTCTAAGCATCTGTTCTTACACACTTCACTCCCCCTAGGTTCCTGGGCCTTGCATTTGATAGAAGTGGTTGATATCTAATCCTCTGTATACTTTTTAATTCAGTGCCAACTACAGTATGAGGGTTTTGCCCTTTTCCTGCTGCAAATAACTATTCCTCATTTCTGCATATTCTCATTTATTAATGTCCTTTCAAATAACCTGGATTTCTTGACCCATCAGGAACCTTGGAATTGCTACTCTGTAATACTGTGGAGAGTTTCAAATTATGCAGAGAGATTCCTGCTTAGGGCCTGTGCTGTTCAGAGGAAAAAGTGTTGAGCACCATGAGTTGTGGCCCGTTATGGACCCTGATTGACTTGAGTCCTGTGGTGGTTAGAGTGAAAACAGGCATTGGAGAAAAATTAGAATAACAGGAGGCAAATATTGTGAGAGTTTAAGTAAGTGTGGGTGTTTCCAAATAAACTAAATTTACCTCATAAAGTCAGTAAGTCACTGTGAGTTATGGGGATCAGCAGATGCTGCTGTGGTGAGGTGGTGATGGGCTACTTGAAACGTTACTGAAACCACAGAGAAGGAAATCAACTTCCCCAAATTCACCCCCTATATCTTAAATGAATGATGACTTTAAAAAGTGCCAGTCAAAATATTGCAAGTGAGGAGCTCTCTGGACTTCCCTGGGGTCCTCCTGCCAAGATTGGAGCTCTCCTTTCCAGCTCCAGTCTGCTCACAGCAACATTAGGCGTGCAATGAAAACGTACCTTTTGTGAAGTGCTTGCAGGTTGTGAATTGTCACTTTACTCCACAGTAACATAGTCAAAATTCAGCATTCAAAATTATGTTTTCCCCAACATCTAAGGTGTAAGAGCACATGCAAATGCCATGTGAAGATGTGGAAGTATGTGTGAAGGGAGTTCCTGACTCCTGTAACTGTGATAAATGTGCAGCATTATAAGCCAGGCATTAACATATGTACAATGAAGAGCATGGGCATGGGCATGAGATGTGCAATGTAAAGTGTGCATATACTGTGTGCACATGTATGCTCTTTATCTGTTTGATTTAATTTTATTTACCAAAACACTTCCAGAACCAATATATATGTGTAACATAGATATAGCATACACAGGAATTTGAGAGATATTGCAAGGAAGTTTCACTTACATGATAAATTCATTTTTAGCACATAAAAAAAAGTCCAGTTCCAAAGAAAGTTGACATCTAAGGAGTTTAATGTATAAAAGTATCAAGTGTAAGAGATATTTGGACAAAATACGGAACGTTACTGGTGCTACACTTTCTGCTCTTCTTCCCAGGAGAAATTTTATCTTATACCAAGTGGTTGTCTTTCACTAAAAGTATATTTGGCACCACAGCTACCCATAGCAAAATTATTGCAGTAAGTGTTGAGGTAATAAATGAGCAGGCTCCCTCGCAGCAAACATAGAAAAAAGGGGAAAAAATACTAAACAGAAGAAAACTCTGCAATTTTAGGAGGCACATCTAAAGTTCTTCTGTAGATTTCCATGCAGCAAAAGGCCTGCCCTGCCCTGCAAACCTGCTGCTCCTCGAGAGCTCGAGAGCCACTCTCGTGTGCTACAGCTTCTTTGCTTTTGGGTAGATGGATTTTCTACCTTCATATCCCTGAGGGCCGGGGCAGCAGCCGAAAAACCCTGCTACCAGTGTGTCCGAGTGTTCTTCTAAGGCTGCGGCGCGGTGGAAGCGTGTCCAGCCTGCCCGGGGTGTGTCTCTCTGGAGCACTCAGGGGCACCGCACCACGGCTCCACTCGCGGCTTTTTGGTTAGAAAAGCACGAACGTTGTTAACGCGAAACGAGAGGCTGAGAACTTCTGGAAATAGATTGGGAAACCCCTTCGCCCAGGCAGGGAGTCCCGGAGGACACGCGTGGTGGCGGCGGCCGAGCGAGCGCTGCTCGGGGCCGCGGGGGATCCGCGCTTCACACCCCGCGTGGGCTCTGCCGCGGGGCCGCTCCCGCCCGGCCCCCGGGCAGCCCGCTGGTATTAAACTTTAACCCTCTTGTCAGCGAGCCAGGATGCGAAAGCAGGGCTTGTCCCGTGTGGTGTGAAGCTCAGCTCCACCGGGGAAGATTAACCTGGGAGCCCCGGCGCGGGGAGCGCGGGGCCGGGCGCGGCGGAGCCAGGCACAGGCTGGGGCTGAGTTAAGTGGCGGAGCCGCTGCGGGCACGGCAAGGGCAGAAATACTGGCTGGGGGAGAAATGCCAGCAGCAGCCCGGCTTCCCTCTCTGCTTTGCAACAGCTTCAGTGCTTTGTCCTGGGTAGGAACTCCAAAATTCTCATTTTATTTTTCCTGACACAGTGTTGTGTCAGACTCCGGCACTCAGCCCCTCTACGGGAGACCGTGTCTGGCAAACACCTTACTGATCTGTTGGAATATGCAACCTAGAGACATATCTATATATAGCCAATGTGCAGTAATCCGTTATTTTATCTATGCACCTGGATGCAGGTGGGTTGGGTTTGGATGGTTTCTTTTGTTGGGGTTTATTTCCCCAAGCCTAAAATGAATTGTGAAAGTCAAAATCTAGGACGTTCATTTTCCCACCCCGTGGGATCGGTCTCGGCGTAGAGATTTAAGGGTACCAATGGCTGTGTGGGAGCTCAGCCCTCCTCAGACCTGGGCGAAAAATGCATGTTGATATGTGAATTTCTCTCAGAGCCCTTCCAATATGCGGGTCACTTTTTTACTTTTGTTTGTTTGTTTTTCTTTCCCTCCAGAAAGTCTTACAAATTGCTGCGAAGCGTTATAAAGTTGTAGCTACCCGGTCCACGCACTGGTGATTTCGTTTCTGGTTATCTGCAAAATGAGCTTTAAGCCAATTTCGTGCTTCAGGCTAAAGAGAGGGATTCGTATTTCCCTCCTAGATGCGTGGCATTCCTGGAATCTCTTTGTCAGCTTGCCGTAGGATGCTGCTGTAATTTGTCTGGAAACTCTCTCCAAAATTTGTATACAGCGGTTAAGAACGACGAAAGATTTCTGAGCATTCGGGTTGTTCTCTCTGGAAAGAAAAAAAAAATCATCTTTCATTGATAAGTCAGTATTAAACTATTCAGAGTCTGGTTCCCATTTATCCCAAAGAACCACCGTAGGTTCAAAATATGCATTTCCAACTAATCTCTTCCCTTCCCTGCTCTAAGAAATAAAATAGTTCTTCAGGAGAAACGGTACTTTCTTCGAGAATCCCAGGAAAGTTCTTGCACTGTTTCCTGAACTTTGACACTCTTGGCTCTTTTATACCACTTCCCCCCCCCTCTTCAATATGTAGAGGCTATTGCAAAATGACGGGAGGTTGCCTGAACTCTGTGGCTGGAGGTGAGCTCTGCCAGCCTCCGTGCGAGTCCGCTCCTGGCGTTAAGGCTGCCAGGCAGAGCTGGCGCGGCCCCGGCAGCGCGGCCCCTGCGCGGAGCCGGGCGGGGCTGGCGGGGCCG
>VZRX01018551.1:355-17622 GCA_013398075.1 Notiomystis cincta | reverse complement strand
AGGGAGTTTGGTTTGGTTTTTGTCATTTCTTTTTTTCTCTTTTATTTCTGAAAAAGAATTTTTCCAATTTCAAACATAAAAACAAAAAACAAGCCTCATTTTAAAAGGATTTCTATAACAGGAGTGTTTCCTCTAAGGAAAGACAGGCTGCCCAGTTTAGCCGATCGCTTTTCAGACTGTACCCCTGGATTGAGATAAACAAAACCTGTTGATTCTAACACTCCCATCCATTCATACACTTTTAGAGAGAAGTCTGAAGTCACTACTGACACAACAGTGTGTTCTACATCATAGGAAGGGACTGCAGAACCCAAAGTAGGGTTGTTTCAAGAGACCAATAAAAACTAAGGTAGTGGAAACAGGATGGGAATCAAATATGAAGTTTCTCCTAAAACCTTCAGTGAAGATTAAATTCTCTCATGTATTGTATGTGTAAGCATTTAAATACAGAGTTTATTTTAGTTTTACTGTATTTCCTCACTCCTCTAGCCAGCTGTTTCCTTTCATCTGAAAAAAGGCCAAGATGGAGTTTCTGTGGGATGCGCAAAAGATGTAACTTAGTTTCATAGCATAGTGGAAAGACAGTGTCTGATCTGCAAAATAACAGTGGCATAGATCATATTCTCTGTTGCCTGATTAGAGACTACTGAACATATATTAGATTTTATGACTAGATTATATTTCTTGAACATAAACAACAGGAAACTGATGCAATCTGATTTGCAACTTTAAGTCCATTGTCACTCTCAGGCAGTGAAACACCTACCTTAGTGACAGGTATTTTAAATCTGTCTAGGCCAAGTTGCACTTATTTTTCTTGAACAGTCACATCAATTAATTCTAAATTCAGAATAAAGTTTTGGGTAGTTAGAGATTTTCTTCTTAACATGAGAGAGAAAAGTTAAGTGAACTAGTGAATTACACACAAAAGAACTGCCTAGCTGTGACTGAATCCCAGGGGGAAGTACTTTGGTTTTGAATTCTGACCAGCAGTGAAGATGCCAAGTATTAAAAGTTGTATTCCTGGCAAGTCATAGATTTTTAGGGAGAGCAGTTTCAGTCCAAAAAGTAGAGTTATATTTATGCAAACAGATGAGCTTCTCAGATGTGTAAACTAGAATAGCAGCAAAAGCACTAACACTAGTTCTTGTACAGTCACTGTATCCAGACAAGGCTATCCTTAGACTTATCCAAAGGCAAGGATCTTCTGTACAAACATAGAACAGAAATAGAAGATGAAAACTTTATGAAAACATTTCCTACTTGGAAGAACCTACAATACAAACATGAGGAAGCAATATAGATGAAGACAATGCACAGAGAAATTTGAGGAAATAATTATCCTGTTCTGATCATTGTGATAAACAGCAGAGACAATATATGACTGCTTTAGCCATGTCATGTCTTTTAGGCACTGCTCAAAAAAAGGTTTTAAAGAAGGGTTTTAAAGCAAGTAACACAGACATTACAAAGATATTCAGTCTCTTGCCTTAATTGGGACTGCTGGGGTGGGGAATTACGGATGTATTCATTTAAATATCTCTATATTTATTCCTATCAGTGCAGTCTCTGACTTTAAAGTGTAAATGAAGACAAAACTGCTTACAGAATCAGTATTTACCTCAAAAATCCTGAAAACGCACTCCTAACATAGAGCTGTGAGTTACCAATAGCCACATATATTTAAAAAAAATTCCAGTATTTACATGGCTATGTCATAAAATCTGAAATGCTGTAGTAACTTATATTACATTATTGGGTAAGCAGATCCCCAAAGAGACCAAAGTCTGTTCTCCCTAAACCTGGTATTGTGTCTTGCTTTTTGCCCTTTGCTCTCTTTGTAGGATTATGTATCCACAACCTGATGGTCACTGTAGCCAAGGCTGCCCTGACTTTAATATCTGTGATCAGTTCATCCTTGCTCATAAGTAGCAGGACCAGCAGAACACCCTGCTTTCTTAGCTCCTCAATTACCCATCATCCACATGCTCTAGAAAATCTCCAAGACTGCTTGAACCCTTTTGTTTTGTCTCTCCAGAAGATATCAGGGTGGTTGAAGTCTCCCATAATGACCAGGACCTGTAAATGTGATGTTTTATCCAGTCATCTGAAGAAGGCCTCAGCTTCTACTTCTTCCTGCTCAGGTGATCTGTAGATACTCATGCCAACAGCAACCATGCTGATCCTCCTTCTGACCTTCATCCACAAGCTCTCATCTGGTTCCTTATCTATTCCTGGACAGTGCTGTGCATTCCTGCTGCTCTCTCACATAAAGGGAAAGCCCTTCTTTTCACCTTCCCACTCTTTTCTTTCTAAGGAGCCCATATCCAACCATTACAGCATTCCTTTCTTGGGAGCTCTCTTACCACACTTCCCTGATCCACTGACGTAGCATTATGACAGCACACAGACTTCTTACTCCTCCAGTTTGTTTGGTTTCTTTCATACAGCATGCACTAGAGGCATTTCACAGATTGTATTAGGGGTGTGTGGCAAGGTTTTGGTAGCAGGGCAATTAAAGGGGTGGCTTCTATGAGAAGCTGCTAAAAACTTATGTCTAACAAAGCCTTCTCTAAGATAGATTCACTGTTGTTGGGCAAGGCTGAGCCTCTCAGCAATGATGGTAGTGTTCTGGGATAACAGAGCTAAGAAGGGGGAAAATTACTGCTCAGCAACAGGTGGAAGAGAACAAGTGAGAATGTGAGAGAGGAACAATTCTGCAGCAGCTAGGTCAGTGCAGAATGAGGGGCAGAAGGTGCTTCAGGCACTGGAGATCAGATTCCCCTGCAGCTTGTGGTGTAGCTCATGTTCAGACAGCTGTGCCCCTGCAGCCCATGGGGTCCACAGGGATGCAGAGATCCATATACCAGGTGTAGAGAACTTCATGCCAGAGCAGGTGAATGCTCAAAACATTGTGACCTTGTGAAAAGCCGATGTTGGAGCAAGCTTCTGCCAGAACCTCTGGCTCTGTAGAGATAGGAGCCCTCATTGGAGTAGGTTTGCTGTCAGGACTTGAGATCCATAGTAAAGAGGTCTCATGTTGGAGTAGTCTGTTCATAAAGGATTGTACTCTGTGGAATGGACTCATGCTGGAACAGTTCATGAAGAACTGTTCATGAACTGCAGCCCACAGGAAGGATTCTGGAAATGTTTGTGGAAAACTGTCTCCTGTAGCCCATGGAAAGGATTAACATTGGAGCAGTTTGCAAAAGACTGTCTTCTGTGGGAAGAACACGAGGCTGGAGCAGAAGATTGCAAGGAGGTTCTTTCTTTACAGGTGACAGAGACAACATGCACTGAATTGACCACAACACCCATACCTGTTCCTCTGCACTGCTTAGGGGAAGGAGGTAGACAATTTGAGAGTAAAGTCTAGGAAGAAGGGAGGGATGGGGAGAAGTTGTTTTAAGATTTTTTTTGTATTCATTAATATTTTATTCTCATTTGGTAGTCAAAAAATTAATACCACAAGTTAAATCTGTTCTGTCCATCAGGATAGTTGATGAGTGGTCTATAAATCCCTGCCCTTATCTCAACCATTTATTATCATTTTCTCCCTCTGTCCAGTTGAGGAGGGGCATGACAGGGCAGTTTTGGTGGGCACTTGACATCCAGCCAAGGTCAAACCACCACAGAGGGGCACTCAGTTGGGCTGATTACTGAATACAGGCTTGAGATCTCTCCCAACAAGGCTATTTTCCAGACACTTCCTTCTTTTCATACCTATTCTGAAACAGACTGCATTTCACATCTGTATTGTTAATTACTGTGTCCAGTTCTACTCCCATCACCCCAGGCCTTTGGCTTGCCTACTCCACACATAGTTTCTTTACTTGCTGAGAAATCTCTCCCTCCCCAGTTACTCCTAATCTAAATCTCTCCCTACCAGGTGTTTTACAAAGTATATCAGGCTGTTGACAAAGATAGATTTGTCCTACATAATCAGGTGGATCTCATCTGTTCTAAACAGCTATTGATCCCTGAAGAGGATTTGAAAAATGCTATTATTCTCTTTATTTTCAGCTTGAAATACACTAGCTTCACTTGCTCAAAGACTCTTCTAAGCCCTTCATGTCATTTTAAAACAGTACAATGTGTTCTGGTTGATTAATCAAATTTACAAGATGTATGTCCTTCTTGGGTTCCTTATGCAGCATTACTATTTCTCTGTATAAAGTATTAAGCAACAGAACCGTTAGTTTAAAAGGAGATATTGATTCAACAATTACCTCTTTTCTTCCAGTAAACATTCTGGAGTTCTCAAGTATTCATTCTCAAACACATTGTTTCCACTGTGAAATGATGGCATGCAGTTACCACATGCAAAGACCCTCTGGGCAACTCATTACCAGTGCAAACTGTATGAGACATTGATATCTCATCTTGGTATGATGTGATCATTAAGATTACAGAATTCTTATAGCCAAACTTAAATAAAGACATAAAACTACACATGCAGTTTTATTCACACATCCAGATTCTTCCAGCAGAACTAGATGCAAATAAAACTAAGCTTACATATTTTGATCAGGATAGCCACCCATGCTTTTCTCATCAGAAATAATATTACATAAGCTGGTGAAAGGATTGAGTTCCCTAACATGCCACTTTTCCTCTCATCTATGTTTATTACAACTGCTATTGTACTTCCAATAAAACCAGTTGGATTTTCACTGGTAGTGTAACAGAAGCAGAGTCAGATTAATTTCTTCAGCAGCCTTCCTAACCTTTGTAAACTGCAACAAAGTATGCAGTGGGGAGGAGAGGTGTGGGGTGGGGAGGTGTGGGAGCTGCGCCTTTACGATGCTCTGAGATGAGTGATGCTGTTCAGAACACACAGCACAAAGGCCACCAGAGCCCTGAGGAAGATTTACCTTTCCTGCACACCTGACCCTGCCAAGCCTGCAGCCATAACTTGAGACAGCTTTTATAAATATAGGAGAACAAACAGCAAGATGGTTAGCTCAGGGGGACACAGTATTGCCCTGGAGAAAAGCCCTGTGTCCCATCTACCACTACCATCAGCTTTGCAGCTCGAGAGCTTCTGTTTCGACCTCACACTGAGGTCTACCACCCCCTTTGAAAAGGGCGTCAAGGTCCAAGCACTGCTAACAGAAAGTGGAAAAGTTCCATCCAACTGAGATGCGGATGGAACATTTTTTAAATTGATGCTACTTCTGCTAAGACTACAACAGGTTTCAAGTCTCTCAATATTTTTATGAAAATGAGCTGTATTTTCTTCAGAAACAAAGGGATTCTGAGTGGTTTAAGAAAATATTAATTTACAGCTGTTGTTCAATTTGAACCAGATGCCTTTTATCAAAGGGCTGGTTTCCTGACAGAATTTAATCAGCTTTTAAAGAGGACATTGTTGCTGCTTAAAATACACTATAGGTTTTGCTGCAGATGTTTGTTCTTTTTCTTCCTTTTTTTTTTCCCTCCTGCTTCCTTTGTTATTCCTATCTATCAGTGACTGGTCACTCCAGATTTAACTACCAACAGTCAAAGGCAATGGTCAAAAACTGATTCACACCTGCAAATTAGGTAGTCATCCTTCCGTTCCGATTATTTTCTTCCTCTCCTCCACCTTCTTTTCAGCCATACTAAGTATGCCTGTTTGACAAAGGAGTATTGAATATTGATTTTCAAGGTAAGTTCTTTACTGAGTGAAAAAGAAAAGATTCAATCCAAATTGTAAATTTTTTAACGTGTCTTTTTTAATATGCTAGTGGCATCTGAATAGTAATCATGCCTATGTAAGTGTTTGGATTTGCTGAAATTTTTGTGGCATTTGCTATCAGATGCAGGAGCTAGCTGAACTTTGAATAGAAGAAGCATCCTACTTGTAAGCAAACTAGTTTATTTAAATGTAAAGAGGTCAGCCTACCAAGAGATGCCTAGAAGCCAAACACAGCTAAGGGCTACCTCATGTGCTTAAGAAAATTACAGAGTAACTGTACAGGTAAAACTGCAAGAAGTTCCTATTTTTATGACCACTTCCCATTCTAGCTAGACATCATAGGTATGCTTAAATTGGCAGGAAATTGCATTGTAATTATGACATGTAAACCATTAATTGGTGTAAGCTGCTCTCTTGTGTGTGATCTCAGTTTCACCTTGCATAACTTGTTACAGAAGGATTTGCCATTGCCTGCAGGCTAGAAACTTTGAAACAATCAAAGGTTTAGATTAAGCACGGCACATCCTTATACCCAGTGGTTTGTAAAGTTATTTCATCCAACCTTCAGAAAAGTGCCTCTAGCACTTGAGATGATAGTCAGATTTGTTTTATCTTACACTCAGTGGGGATTAGGCTTCTGTTCTTCTCTGTTAAGGAGAGATTTTTGCTATCTTTCTGATCAGCTTAAATACGAATTATTTCCCTTTATTTACTCTCCTTAATCATAAATTTCTTTGCATAGATTATATTCTGTATGCAAACTTGCTCAACTGCTAAAATTCAATCTTCAGCAAAGACTTAAAAGGCATCCTTTCTTAGTAACAGCTTATTTTTAGTCTGACAACTTTGCCTACAAACTTTGTTCCTGCATTTTAGGAAGTTTAAATTCTGATATCTGCCTGCAGATCTGTGACTTTGCCTAAGCCAGGGCGTTTTTCTCTCCTATTCCTGGGCAGGAAGCAGTTCCCTCCTGTTACTGTAGCTGTTAGCACATTCCCAGGTACCTAGGGCAGTAGCTAGCACCTCAGACAGCGTCTTAATGAAAGACCCGTGCTGATCTTTCCATTTATGCATTAGATCACTGGCTGATCTAGGACTCACCCTAGACCTGCAAGATACACCAGTATATTTTAATCAGCTGGAGTGCCCAGAAATGAGCATTCACAGTGGGCAAGTGCCCTCTAACATGGTGCACGCTGCACCACTTTCTCCAAACATACAGCACAGTGTCCTAAAGTATTACATTTATAAATGTAGGTTTCTGAGGAAAAATATTACAACAAATATAACCTTTTGGCAAAATTGTGCTATCCAACTTGCAAACAATCAGGGAGCATAAAGGAAGATGTACATGTAAAAGATAATTTCAGTCTTTTACTGAACAGTGGATAAATTCCAGGACTGTTTTCTAAAATGGGGGTAAATTCGGCTTTAAAGGCATAACTTTACACCAGCATTATTCTTATAAAAAAACCCAACTTATATTTTCATTACAAAGTTAAAATTTATTTGATTGGAAGATAATTACAATTTTTGTGGTACAAGAAGTAAGGACACTGCAACTGTGCATTTATTTTCATCTGGATAAACATCAGGGGAGGATTGTTCCAGAATGCTGAATGCATGTCAGAGACAGGATAAGTTTGGCATCTCAAGCCAATGCCTGTCTTTGTGTGGTTGGAGGCTGGCCAGGCTTTGCTTCTGGTGAGAGTGCCCTGCCCCCAGATGTCCCAGACTAGGAGAGCTCTCAATCAATCAGTCAATCAATCAATCAATCAATCAATCAATCAACCACACAGCAGGGGCAGTGCTGACCCAGCTGCTGACTGGCTAAGTGACCCGAAGTCCCACCTGAGGGACAGGCCCATGAAAGGACAAGGGGTTGACTATAAAGTGGACATTCATCTAGAGCCTGCCTTCTCCTGGAGTTTTTAACTTGTGCTGGAACCCTATGAGTTGGTAGCCATGTGTTTGTTTTTCTGTACCTTTTCTGTCTTTCTCTCTTTTCTGTTAATTCTCTTTTTCATGAAAAATTTTTTGCTAACTTATTATCTTATAGGTTTAAGGGTTTCTAGGTTGAATGGGCTAAGTAAATGCTAAATTAATGCTTAGTAATATTATAAAAAGTGTTTTATATTGAATTTGCTGTTGTATTTACTCCTTTGCCAAAGTTTTCTTAATTTTTTATATTTTTGCCAGCAAACTTTTTTGTGATGATTAGCTCTTGACAAAATCTGGTCTGTATTTCTCCTTTGTGACTACCCAAAGAAAAAGAACGCTGGATTAGCCCATACATTAAGTGTCCTGGGTGTAACAATGTACAACATATTTAGGGCTTTCTTCAAATCAAGCCTTCCAAGAAATGTTTATGAGGGATTTACTATGTTTTTATGTTTCAATTTTGTGTGTGTGCATGTGCATAATATTCACTTTTCTCACTTCATTTCTTTATATCTGACTTTGAAGAAACTCTTTTTTACTTACTTCTTTGGAACTGTGTTTATCCCTCTTCATAACAATTGATTGTCCCAACCCAATGGGATAGTTTCTGCGTATTTTTTCTATACATCAATTATATAAGGAGATGTTCTAGGGTTTTTTTAATGTTTTTCTGCATTTCTCAGTGGTTTCACTTGTATATGGTGAAAGTTTTGCTGCGTAAGTATAAACAATATTAGCACTGGCTCTTAAATTAACATGTAACTGAACTGAAACTGTGACCTATCTTCCTTCGACACTTTGCAATATTTTTATCATTCTCTATATAAAGAAGATAGCAAATCTCTGTAAAGCTTCAGAAATGAAAAATATGCCTTTGTGGAGGCAGCTGATCATTGAATTCAGTGACCTCAAGATTTCACACAATATTTTTAATACTAGGGGTTGAAATCACACCTCAGTTGTTAACATTCATATTTCCTCAATGGGTTGAAAATGAAGTGCTGAGATAACAACATTTAATGGCTTCAGAAATGCTTTCAGTGGGTCTCACAATTAGCCATTTGGCTGGAGGAATATAAAAACTACATCAAATTCAAAAGAGAAACCTATACTACTTTGTACCAGAACTTTAACAAAAATAACAGGTACACCAGGACTCATAACAGACCTTAACAGTAAGGTGTAAACTGCTTTTACAGAAATATTCAGATTTTTAGGTATATGTGTACATTTTATCTAGTCAAGCAAAACCAAATGTATATATATCTGACTGTAAGCACGGTAGTATGACCTCAGTCTCCTTGTTACAGTTGCTCCTGCAAGGCAGGGATAGGGAGAGAGTATACAGAGAATAAGACAGACAAGACGAACAGGTCAAAATAAAATGTAAAATATTAAAAAACAAACAACCTCCCCCAGACAACAACAAACCCCCCCAAACAAACAAAAGCAACAAAACAAAACCATAAAAAACCAAGCCCCTCTGCAGAAACAGAGAGCAATCTGCCAGCAATGGCACTGTCAGGGCTAAAATTCACTTGCCAGCTCTTCTCAAAGCACAGCTCTGATTAACACCAATCCCAGGAAAGTAAATTTAGTAACATGTATGTGAACATGTATAACATAATAAATGAAGTGACATTATCTAATAAGTATTGAGATCAAGCAGTTTTTCAGGAAAAAGTCTCTAGCATCTGTTCTCATTTAACTGGTATCCTCTACCCATTGTTTTGTCTATAAATCATGGGCTAATCACCTGCCCAGATATATTTTGTACGAGTACTTGTAGGAGTCACTTTCAAATTGTTCCAAACTTCTTCCTTGATTTTTTTTCTTTTTAGGAACACAAAACAAATGTCCAATTAGTTTCCTATTCTGAAGACAAAAAAAAATTAAACCTGAAAACCTCTATGCCACCTGCCTGAAGCAAATTTGCTGTTGAGTTATATCAGAGGATTTTAAACTTGAAGTAATGGCATACCCTTGACCCCAGCAGCATGAATGGCTCAGCTAGAATTGCAAATGATTTTATGTATGTTGCCAGTAAGTCACCATTCATATCACACTGTGAAAAAAATAAACATGAAGTAGTGATGAACTTGCTGCTGCTGTCAGTTAGGATGGTTTTGTGTTACAATGAGGGCACAATTTGGATGTGTAATACTGCTCTAAAAATGCAAAGTGGATTATAAATTACTGGGCATAAATGGAAAATGATTGATTAGAAACATTTCTAGAAACCATTAAATAGAGATCATCAAATTGAGGAAATTTGTAAGGATGACTTTCATCAGAGTTTATAGTTAGTATTTATGGATTCAGATACAATAATAGTTAATGTATTAGATTTATGTAATGCCATTTATTAAGGTTCTCATTTTCATATCTCCTGAATACTACATCATAAGTCTCTATAATTATTTTACACTTCCATATTTTTATTTAAAACCAAAATGTTAGTTTTAATTATGCATCCATGAATGATGGCATGCAACACTTCTGCAGGATTCCTTTAATTGCAGAAGGACCACTACAGAATCTACAGATCATCAAATGCCACTACTGTGATATTAAAGGGAACAGGTCATGCCTGAACTCCTGTTGATACAGGCATAGACTGGTAAAAAAGTCTTTAAGTATCCCATAATATTCCATCATTCAGGAATAGTTGAGGACAGATGTTTTCCATTCAACTGCACTATTTTCACATGGCTTTCATTAAGCTGTCATTTTAAAAACTGCTTCAATTTGAGTCCCTTTTCTGCTTTGTTAGTTTTAATGTATCCCTCTGCATCTGGTATGACAGGAAGGTTGCCTTTGTTCTTATGTATAAATTTACTAGGAATTCGAGCAGACTCACACAAACAATTACCTACAGTCACACTGAATGTAATCATGCAGTAACAACAGGTTTGAAGAGTCTTAATAATTTACACTTATTTGTGGTCTAATCTGAAAAGCTTTATAATGTATTAAGGCATTGTGCATTCAGGCATTTATGCAACTTTGGTTTGAAGGAATTAGTAACTTTGATTTACTAATGCTGTAAAACACATTGTTCACTGAGCACAGAAAAGGAATGCTTCAGCTTATCCTGAGCAGACATAAAATAAGATTCAAAAGCATCAGAAAGTACATTAGAAAGTACAGCAAATAAATGTGTATAATTGAAGCAAATAAACCTTCAGAATGTTTAGGAAGGTGCAGACACTTTGGTCTCAAAGTTTGCAAAAGCTGTGGATGTAATTTTTTCTTTCAGAAATTCCATTTTTGTTTTTCTTGGTCTCAGACATTTTCTATTCTTGTAAAATGTTGCACTGAGGAGCTATAAACTTACAAGGGCAATAAAATATATGTTTCATAAAAAAAAAGTTTTTTCAGAACTTGTGCTGCAAAACAAGAAATAGGAAATTGCATCATATACATTCACAACAACAACAACAAAAAGAAGAATATCTTGCTTCTTTTTCATTAAAATGTAGAATAACTTGAAGTAAATCCTGGGGGTTTGACAGGTTTAGAAGTGTCTCTGCATTCCTGAGATCACAAGAAGATACCTTAAGTTTAGTTCCTTGTTGGAAATCAGAGAGCTGCCCACTGCTGCATAAGGACACGTGAACAAGGGTGAGAATGGGATGTCATTGCTTTCCTTCTCACAGTCACTCTTAAGCAGGGCTGATGGAGAAACAGGGCATCTGGTCTCTCTCCAGATATGCTTCCAGTAGAGCCACATGCTGCACCTTGGTCCTGACACTCCTGCAGCAAATATCTGATCTGCAGAGACACAGGTAGCTTCAGACCAGCACCTCAGAAAAGTGCTGAGCATTGTACAGTTCCCTAATGTACATCAACATATTTATATGAATCCAGCTGTATTTAAAACTGTCTATGGATCTGTGGAGGGACTGAGTGAGGCGAGGGGCAGGGGAGGAGGAAGGGAGGGGGAAAAAGCAAAAAAGGAAAGACAAACGTGTAAGATTAAACATTTCCTGTTACATCTGACTTCTATTCCTATAAAAAAGGATGAACTAACACCAAGGATCCAAGCCTAGTCCCAACTAACTTGATAAATGGTGACAATATTTTTATTCTGAGGATGTACAGATTTTAAGAAGTGCCCAGATACTTTGATAATGAAGAAGTAAAATTAAAAAAAAAATATAATAAAATTCAGGCTGGTGATGAGAAAAGGACTTACTGAAAATGGTCTCCTAGTTTTCACTGGAGGTATAACAAATATGCATAAATAATTGACATGTCTTTGCTTATTTGTTTGAAGAAACTGTAAGCCTATCAAATAGCAGAAGGACTAACTTCTGAGGGTTTTGATCTGTTGGATGTTGGGGTTCTTTTTGTTAATATTTTTGTCTAAAGCACTTGATACTTTTCACAGATTAACTGCAATAGGCCTTAATATAAGTGTTGTTATATGCGTACAGAGCTGATTAAAGGATGATAGCTCACTTTTACAATCAGCTGTACATCATTTCACTAGGTCATTTCCCCACCCTTTTTGCCACAGATTGAAAAAAAAATAAACTTGAGAAGAGGCTTATGAGATGAAAATTAATTCTGAATGATTCATCTATTACATTAATTTTCTTAAGGCCAGCATCTTCTTCACTCTTGAGAAGTATGATTTGCTGGAACCATTCTCCCATGTGTAGCCTGAACAAATTAATGTTCTTAGGCTCAAAAATTTGGACAGTCTTGCACAGACTTCATAAATACTTTCCATGTCTGTGCATTCATAGCAAATGTAATATTGCATTGCACATTATTCTAGTGGATACTTACCCACAGAATAATTAAAAAAATGATTTTGCAGTATCTTAGCAACAAGTAAAATCCTCTAATATCACTTCAGCGAGTATTTATTAAATCTTCTCCTGTAGAATTACATGAAAACTCTTTAATACAAAAAGAAACAAAACCTGATGTTAAACCTTCTTAATAAGACTAAACGTTAATTGAATTTCTCCCATCTTTGAGTGAATACAATGTGTAATTATTGATTGTCATGTATTCCTTCCAGGAGTGCTTTAGTTTGATTTTTAATATGTCTCTATTTTGCAATTCCTTTTCCTCATTTTTCTCTTCTTTTAAAGTTAAAATTCTTTCATACAATTCAATTTTACAGAAAGTTTTTACATTCTGTCTTTATTCCCACTGCAGTCTTTTTATCAATATTTTTACCTTTTCTTTGAATACATTCAATTACATTATATCGGGCTTACTTAATATCATATCTTTTATGTTGCAGCAGAGAGATTTTAATATATGAGGTTCTAAAGCTTAATAATTTCCTTCACACAGAATTTCTTTCATTCCACATAACATAAGTTTCACTGATGGCCATAATTTGAAAACCAAGTTATTGTCTCCCTTCTTCACATCCACATTTATTTCATACTTCTACAGTATAATAGTTCATTATTTGGATTAAATGAAGTAACATTAATTTCTCACCCCACAGTTCATTTGTATGCAATGATTCACACACTAACAGTTATACCAGGCACAAGAATCTGAAATAACAAAAAAAAATGCTTTCCAATTTATGATCTTTCCTTTTCTTAGAACTTTAAAAAAAAATGTTTAACAGGATTAATTTAATCAGCGTCCCTTAGTCTGTCACTGGCAGACAGCTGACTTGCAGCTTCCACATTGCAGAAAATACAGGTCAGGTTATTGGCACAAATTTGTCCAATTGTGAATGTTTACCCTCATCCTATTTAACATATGATGACTGAGAAAAACTTTATTGTCCTTTACACAGATGTGCAAATAAAAATGGCTTGAATGATCCACTTTGCAGTAGAAGTAAAATGAAGGTCTAAGTATTCTTAGATGGGCTTTAAAGAAGGAGGGGCTGAAAAAACAGTAGTTTTCTGAATGGCTGAGGTGTATATTCTTTTCACTGCATTAACTGCTGTGAATCTGCTTTGCTGAGAGTAAAGCTCTGTGCAGGCCTCTTGTCAGCATTTTAGGACAGCATACTTTTTATGGACCTGCTGGTGCCTCATCATAATGTCACACTGCTGCTGCCATGCAAGACTTGCATGTCATGTTGACACCTCAGGTGCACCTTTTAAACTATTTTGGCAGGAAATGGGGGCTTCACATACCTTTGAGATGTTTATGGCTCCCACCCAGTGTGCTACAGAAAAGTCAGCCTAAGTGGGAAGTCAAAAAGTGAAGCATAGCTGACTAAAGAAAGAATTGTGGCACAGGGAGAGGATCCTCATGAGGGTATAGAGTTGGGACCTTATAATCTGTGAAGAGTATATAGAGAAACATTTTCCATTTGAAACACTGACAGTGCTTCTTTCAGTCTTGTCCCTGTTTTACTAGAAAGAAAACCACATAATGCAATTTGAATTAGGGCAGACGTTTTTAAATACAATAAAATATGCAACTCTAGCAACTGTAAACACTTAGGGATTTTACAGCAAAATTTAAGGTTGGACAAACTTAGACCTGGTTTTCAGCATCTGACTAAGGCTAAAATGCTTAATGAGTTCCTATATTTTGTATATTTATTTACTTTAGTTTCCAGCAGACCTATCTTTGAATAAACTGCCAAATTTCACTTCTCATTTATATGCCTCTCCTAATAGGATTCAGCAAATAATCAAATGGGATAACTAAATCAAGGCTGATTCGAGGAATGTAGAAATTCCCATTTTACATTTACTTAACCATAGTTGGTTTTGTATAATTTGTATATTAATTATGTTATTGCATCAATCATCCCTGTGAGGCCCAGTTAACTTGCTTAGTTGCTTGTGTTGAACTGAGTGATTTTCTTTTTTATGATTTAAATGATTTGAAGGAAATGGTTTTTGTGTATATTAAGACAGAAAAAAAATTCCTTTCTTATCAGGTCTTAGTAGATGAAATGAATTAAAGTGTCACATCTATTATATATTTGAGAATATATAAATTCAGTTAGTGGTCACCATTCAGGGAAAGGTTGATAGGTGCTTCTTGAGTTAACATCTGCATTAAACATTAGTCTTTATTTAACTGTATCTTAGTTTTTTCTTTTACATCATAATTGTGCTGACTTCTCTGTAACAACTTGCTGTGGTTTAGGAATTGTGTTCCAGAATTTACTGCTTCCACCAAAACCCTCCAAACCATTCACTTACTCACTCACTCTTCCCTCTCTTCCCTGTCCCTTCCCTTTGCACCATGTCAAGAGAGGGGAACTGGAGGCCCAAAAGGTGAAGATCATGGGTTGAGATGAGAACAATTTACTGGAAACAGCAATGAGGTAAGAAAATGAGCAGTAACAGCAACAATATTAATTACAAAAGTGTACCAGAGAGAGATGAGTGATTCCCATTGAAAACACCTACCACAGAGGCGATCCATAAGAGAGATCTTACTGTAGAGACTCTAAGTTTTGCAGTATTGCTATCTGCTGTTGCAGCAGAGTCTTGCCATCCAGAAAACAGGCTTGCTATGACCTTCAGGTTAACAATCCTTATGGCAGTACTATTTTTATCTTGACTTGCAAGGGTTTTGTNACAGCAACAATATTAATTACAAAAGTGTACCAGAGAGAGATGAGTGATTCCCATTGAAAACACCTACCACAGAGGCGATCCATAAGAGAGATCTTACTGTAGAGACTCTAAGTTTTGCAGTATTGCTATCTGCTGTTGCAGCAGAGTCTTGCCATCCAGAAAACAGGCTTGCTATGACCTTCAGGTTAACAATCCTTATGGCAGTACTATTTTTATCTTGACTTGCAAGGGTTTTGTAGAGAACATAGTTAAATGCATAGCCATTAAAAATCAAACCTAGCAGCAGTTACCTCGGCCTGTCACATGAAATGCTGGAATCCTAGCTGAGGGTTTCCTGTAGGAGTCAGAGGATTTCTGGATAGGTGGATACTTCAGATAGCATTTTGTTAAAAGCTGGTATTAAAGGTTGGGTCCAATCACTAATCCCAGGGCCAATACTGTAACTGATTGGCAGAATTTAGCCATAGAAGGCTAATTTCCTTAATTTCATCTAAATATAACTAGATGCTCTGTCATCAATTACTTAAGACTAAGACTAAGAGTCCAGGAAGTCCTTAACTATTTAATGATTTTCAGTTTACTGACATTTTATTTCCTATTTGTGCAGCTAAAATGTTTAGGTAAAACAGAATGTAAATGGTTCAGATGAGGGTAAAGATACTAAAAAAAATATTTAATTAAACATTATTATAATCCACAAATACATTTCAAAAGATCTGAGGATCCAATTCTTATTTGCTCTCAGATAAACTTAGCCAAAGGTAAAACATCCCTAAGAGTTCAATTTGCATCCAGAACAAGATGAGTTGAAAGACAGATGCTCAAACATGCTTGAACTACATCCAAATTACACTCATCAGATCAAAAGAAAGAGAAAGCATCATAAATGCTTCCTAAAACAATGCATCTTTAGAAAGGACACAAACCTCTGCCTTTTCAAATGATTCTTCAGCTTCCTAAATACTCTAGGAGAAGAAATGTACCTACAAGATTAAAGAACACTATATTTTTACACCCTTTGAATAGAGGAAAAATACAGTTCTGTAGCTTTACAAAAAGAGGATACAACAACATCTTCATGCTTATGAGTGTAAACAGGTACTTTCCAGATGTGTGCTTCCCACCCATTTTAACCAGTCAGTTATAAATTTGTGTCAGTCAGTTTGCATATCTGATATCACCATTTGAAAGATAACTCTGTTAAGTGGCTGTTTTCACACTCCTGAAACCATCAGGAAACAGTAGCCTACGAGAAAACACTGTATGAAACCATACAACAGCTTGTCCTAGAAGCCAGCAGCACAGGATTAACGGGACACTTTTCCACCTATGATATATACCCTATAGCCAAGAGAAATAATGTGAAAGAAAGATTATCATTTTCTCCCTTTCTGTTTGACATAACTCTTAATCATGTTGGAATCATTGGAAACTGGGAGATTTACAGAAAGTTGAGAATCTGGTGGTCAAAGTCACTGCCAATATCTTGTTATCAGCACGACAGTGTTAAACCATTCTAAGAATAAACTGATATTTCTGTTAGCTTTTAATTTAAATGATGTACTGTTTCATTAAAAAAAAATAAAGGGAAAAAATGCACCAATTTTGATGCATGACATCTGGCTAAGTTATATAAGAAATGGATTAAAGGTTTCAACTGGGATAATTTCTTCTCAGTACCTGGTCTAATGCTGGTTTTGCACACAGTATGAGCAGAGTTGGTAACACACTGATTGTTCCTAAGTAATGTTTATTCTAAGTCAAGGACGTTTTCAGTTTCTCCTGCTTTGCCAGTGAGAAGGTACATTAAAAAAGATGGGAGGGCGCAAAGCTGGGACAGGTGACCTGATATTCCACAGTAGAGAATCTCACGGACAGCATAAAAACTGGAGGTGTTAACCAGATTATTATTTATTTATTTATTACATAATACTTATTTACACAGAAAGGGAAGGACTTTGGTCAGGGTTCAAGGATGGCAATTGGCCTTGATCAGAATATATATATTGTACATCTCTATTTTTTCTTTGGGTCATATAAATGACAATGACTTATTTCACTTTATGTAAATTATTAATCTGTTCTTAACCTACAAGTTTCTTCTTTTATTC
>VZRX01018540.1:23788-38515 GCA_013398075.1 Notiomystis cincta | reverse complement strand
TTATTGAAGTCACATTATTAATCCTTAGAGAAGAAGAGAAAAATCTTACAAAGACCTGATATTGTCCTGGATGTTTACTTCATTGGCCTGCAAAAAAGTTTGTGACTATTTTAAAAATATATGTAACCACAAGAGTATGTGTAACTGTTTCAAAACAGATTAAAAAATACTGTGGAATGACAGTGTTGTTTTTCACTTTGGAGACATCCAGTCAATGTGGGAAGATTCTGTATTTTCTGCCGCTATTTTTTGCTGTGTTGAAATGTTTAAAATATGTCTCTATTTGTGTGATTTTTTTGAAGCAGATTTGAGGTTTTCTGGTAGGGGAAATAGGCAGGCTCATAACTGCAGAGATTTCTCCCAAGACTTCTGCCATTAGCTTTTCAAGTAACTAACTGTCCTCCAAAAATCCTACAGTCCCAGAAAGGGACAAGTCGTTTCTAAGAATGGCATTACTTAGAAGTAGAGACATGACAATTAGGATTTCAATTGCTATGTCTTCTGTCAGATATTGTGCAAGTTTTTTCTCTCTTGTGCTTGTTTCTTCCAACTGGATGTCTTAATAACTTCAATGATGTCTGGATCATGTCTTACACTTCCATCAAAAAGAAATATATCTACATCTAATAAGTAATGTGCTGTAGATCTCTTCCAGTCTTCCTTTCTGCAGGTTGCTGAATTCTTTACTATGTTTGCATATGAAACAAAATTTTGAGTTCCTGCACTTGTAAGATTTTGTGTGATAGATGTAAGTTTCTGTCTGAGTAAAATTTAGGAGTGTTTTAGAAATTTAGAAATTTTTATGCAGTAAGAAATCTTTCCCCTCACAATTTGTAGGAGGAAGCTATTAAAAATCTAAAAAGTCTCTAGTGACTAGTGCAGTGGCTAAAGAGTATTTAGGATTTAATAAGCTAATAACTGTTGGTGAACATCTTGATTTACTAACTGGTAAGTAAATCAGAGACTTTTTTCTTAACTTGTAAGGAAACAGGAATATCAAAAAAGAGAAGGACAGTGTGTGCATCTACGGCTTCCTTTCTGAAATCTAGCTTAACAAAGTTCATTAACATAATAGCCAATAATTTCCCTACTTTTCCATTGAGATCTATTTTCCTGTTATAGTGTTACAATGCTGTGTACATTGTAAACAAATAGAACAGTTGTCATCAATGCACAGTGTTCAGGATGAAAGAGGAGAGATTCATGTGGATTTCCATAGTAGTCAGGTGTCTGGAAATACTGAATATCAATATACAATGAAGTGAATTTTAATTTTACAGTTTCTTCATCATGTTCATTCTCTTACACCTCACCCACCTCTACCAACAGTCAAGAGCCAAGATGCCATCATTCCATTAAAACTGAAACAGCTGGACTGCCTTCACCTGTTGTTTGGCCAGCGTCTGTTGGACCCTCCACTTCTCAGGTCCCGACACCCTTTGTTGGATACTCCTCTTCTGGACACTTGTCCCCTTTTGCTTTCTCCCCATCCACTGGACACTCCTTCCCCATTGGGGTCCTTCCTGATGGCTCTTTCTTTCTTGGGTCTTCTTCTCATCAACTGTCAAGGATGGATGTTCTTATTTCTGAAGTGAGGGAACTAAAAGAGGAAGTAGTTAATGTGGTCCAGGAGTTGAGAACGGTAACAGAACACCTTGGCTTTTTGGTGTCCTCTGTTGAACAGGGCTCAGGATTTTTTCCAGCTCCTGGTGCTCCTTCTGAGGGTTAATGCTTTAGAAACACACTCTCCATCTAAAAGATCAATTCATCTTGAGAAGGTTTACCTTGATGAGTACCTGTTAAATGCCATTCTGTGTTTTTGACTTCGTCTGAATTCTCAAAAATCTTCTATATATCAAAGTATGTTTGAAAGCAATTTGTGTCTTTTCAGTAACTCGTTGCTTCTACCTTTGTGTATTTTACTATTTAAAAATCCTCTTTAAACAATGTATACACACACATACACATACATTTAATCTCTGTGTATCTCTATATAATACACATATATAATACAATATATAATCTTCTGTGGTTTTGACTAGTATAATGGGATTATTTTCAGCACTGTAGTCAAATGCTACCCCTTGATAAATTTTCATAACTTCACAATTGTAGAGTAAGAGATACTTTTCACCAAGACTAACTTCTCAAAATGTATTTCCAGAGAAAATTCTTAGCCATGGCTTCTGTGAGCCTGCTGGCTGCTATGATGCTGCAAGTGGCATCATGGTAACGAACAATAGCCTTGGCAAGAAAGAGGTACCTGGAGGTCCAGTTTGAGTTCTCCTTGTTCTTCCTCATTGCAGAACAAGTTGTTGGTAGAGTTCAATGAAAGGACTTTGTATACTTGTTAAAAATAATGTTAAATGCTGTGATAGTTTAAACTAATCCAAGACCAATAGGGAATTGGTTTACTTTTGTTTTTTGTAGCGGCAATTTTGCAAGAAAAGCTGCTGGTACCTGAAATAACTCGAACATTATTTTTTTAATAAAGATGAGAAATGCTTAAAGCTTGAGAGGCACTAAGTGTACAAAAATAGGTCAAAGATCTCCCAAATGCTTATTTAATGAAAATACAGAGAAAGGAAAAAACCCTAAACCATGAACAGGACAGCAAAAACATTACCTTAGAATGAGTAAGTTGCTTGTGCATCAAGAAAATTTACATCCTCCATTATTAAGTGAGTGTGATGTTAAGTTTATACTCTCTTAAAAAATAAGTAAAAAAATTATATCTGTTTTTCTGAATTTAGAATCTGTTTAGACAAAGTTACAACTTGTTCAGAAGTATATTCAAGAGTTCAGAACAGCAGATGAGGAAATTTTTATTCTGGGCAGAGCAGGGACCTTACTTTTTTTTCAGCCCATGAACACTTAAATTTCTGACTGAATGAAGAGTAGCAAAATGTCTTGAAATATAAACAGAAAGATAAATACAGTAGGAGATGCAATGGGAAGCATAAAAGAAAAAGTTTGCTTTTTTTTGTTTTCCTGGAAATGACTGTTATTTGCTCAATAAAGTCATTGTAAAAAATCTCATTACAGGTTCCTTGTCTTTTGTTTTGACAAATATATTGTGGAAAGACCTATTACTTAATGTTTTCTGCTTGTGGTTAGTAGGGTGAATACACTTAAGGTCTCCATATTGCTCAATGAAAGATGTTAGTACAGAAAAATATTTTTCTTTTATTCATGGCACTTCTCCTGTGATGAATTTTATATCATGGCACCATTCTATTATCTGGATGGTAGATATCCTTTGATTGAAATTAGTGATAAAATTATTGTCTTAACACAAGATTTGTCCCAGGACCTATTATGTGTAATTTTTTTATTCCAGTTTTGCTGAATAAGAGATTTAATATTTTGAAACTGATCAGCTCCTATTAAAGTTTGTAGGGTATGTGTACATCTGCATAATTTAATGTATGTGATACAGAATATCTTCGTTTATGGAAAGAAGAGGTATTTAGTACCTCTTGAATTGTAGATATCTGCAGTAACGTTTTTTTTCTGTTATGGTACATCCTTGAGATGAAAAATATTAATTTAACTCAGGCATTGTAAATTTTTGGGCACCTATCTTCATTCAAAGATTCTTCATTTCTTTGCTGTATATATAGATATATTTGAAAATATTTTCACTGCTTTCAAACAACCTGTGTCAAACTTGAACAAAGTAGTATATTCCAGTGGTTTAATGATTTTATCTCCATTCAAAACAGAAGGATCAACAATTAATGTGGCACACCTCTTAAAATATCCTCAACTGTTACCAGTATAGGCTATAATAGCAAAAAAAGGAAATTTCATAATCCTAGAATGCTTCTAAATCAACAAATTCCTTCACATTATTTTATCTCAAATAGCCATTTAATCTTATTGCAATAGAAACTGGAAATACTTTTGCGACTTTTGCAGTTATGGTTACAGTATTGATTTTATTTTCTGGCCAAGGTCCTTGGAGTCTCGGCATTAATGAGATGTTACAGCTGTACATTTTTTCTTGAAGTCTGGATGACTTTCTGTAGAAAAACTTAATAAATGACTAAAATGTACTCTGAAGTCTTTATAATTTGTTTGGTTTTTAGGAACATTTTTCTCATTCTTCCACAATCCTCTTCTATTACAGCCATATACAGGAATCACACTTCTTAACAATGATTCATAGATGATGAAATGGCCCAGGCTATTTCTGAAGTGTAAAGATAAACAAAAAAGTACTCAAGGACCTGAGATACACTGGAGCTGCTTAAGGGTTTTCTTATGGCAGAGTAGATTTCTTGGAGCCTAATGTGGTATATATATTTGTTTTAGCAACACAGTAGTTTTGGTCTGATGTGTTCTATCTCTGTTTCCCAAGTCAACCTCATTACTTGCAGTGCCTGCTCCATGTTTAATAGGCACCATCCCACTGAGCTCTGTGTTAGTCCCAAGTACTTCCCATATGACATCTGAGGGGCTGTGTTGGTACAGGAGTGGCTGGATAAGCTGAATCTGCAGTTATGGGAAGATGTGAGATAGGAGAGGCTGCAGAGGTGCAGCTGGTCCTGGTGTGTCATTGTGAAGGGGTGGAGACATTCTCACCTCCTTTCAACACAGCACCCCATATCTCAGTGATCTCCATGGTGGCACCTGCATCTTGGGGCTCTCACAGCAGGACAGTGTTTCTGGTATGAGATGAGGGTGAGGGAAGCTGAGGAAGATCATTATGCCAGAAGATCAATGCATGAGAAAAAAGGTATATTTTCTCCTCACAGGAAACAGTGCATATCTGGTAACACAGTCATGCTGATTACAACCCTTCCTGGGAGTTTTAGTATTGCTTCCTGGTGAGAAGTGGTGCGGTGTATTTGAAGGATGGGAATGAAGAATTGCTGCCTACAGCTTTTGCAGGACAGTGTGCCCTAGTTTCAGCCTAATCTTGGTGTGAATAGATGTAAATTTACATAGACATAATCTCTTCAGTATGGCAGTTAATTACTTACACGTCATATGATACTATCAAACAACAGTTATGGGATTAGGTTTGTGTGTATTGCCCTATAGGTGGACATTTTTTGAAATTAATTTGGGATGTGGATGGTTTTATTGCCTACATATTCAATATTAATGTTTTAATCTGACCATTATAGCTTTCATCATCTCCCATTTTATAAATTCGTTAAAATTGAAAAAAAAATTAAAAATTAATTTTAGGAAATGTGTGTGCAGGTTTCCCAATTACCTTAGCTTAAATGTCCACACACTAGATTATTCTTTCCAAAAGCTAGTGCATTAATTTTAACAGGAGCTGTACTGAATTGTTTTGCTTCCAGTCCATAAAAAGTAGGATAATCAGTAATGCAATGGAGAATTTCAGTTGTCCAATTAGCCACAAACACCAATAAAAAGTGTCCTACATTCATTTGTACAGGGACTTATCTGTGTTTTCCACCCTGACTCCTCATATAGCCCCTGCCCCTGTATGCTGACAGCTATTAGGGCAGGTAGGTAAAACCCTTCTGTCTCTTGTCCAAACCGCTTTCTGCTGAGGTAAAGAAAATCTTCAAGGTAAACACAGCCCACAGAATGTAAGTGTTGGCAATGGGGTACAGTATTCCACAAGTTCATATGGGTAAGGATGAGAAGAATGACATGTCTGCTCCTTCTAAAGGGTTTTAACTTGTTTCAGTCGTCTGGAAGTTCTTGTATCACTTTCTTCTCTTAGGTATATTAATACTTATGGAACAATGTAAAATAAAATAGTGAAATGAAATAGGAAATAATACAGTTGCTATTGCAATTAATTTACTCATTTTGCTGTAGCTTTTCTGAATTGCACTATTGTTGTAGTGTTTTTCTTGACAGCTTACAACGCTGAAAACGACATTGGTAGAAATTCTAGTCTAGTTTCTCTTCCTAGGTTTTTCAATATAAATCTCAAAAGATGATACATTGAAATGGTTTATCTGCTGTGAAATGGCATAATAGCACAACAGAGTGTTTGATTAGCCTTGGGCATGGTTCCTGATGGGAAAACAGGTGTCACAGTCTGGTAGACTGGGTTGTGTAATATTGGAGGTGTGCCTGTGAAAATAACATTGGTGCTAAGTGGGCTGACTTGAAAATGGGAGGTTATCAAATCTTCATACACTGAAATATTCTAATCTAGGATAAAATTTTCATATGTAAAACGGTTTTCCACACTTGATGTAGAAATAAAAGTAAAACTGAGATCAGCTTTTAAAACATGAAGTAAAAAGATCAGACTTTTAAATGTGAAGTGAGCAGCTCTTTACAGACCTTGACACGGGTCCTAAAGTTCAGAACACTCTCATCTGCTAAGCAGTATGCACACAGCTACATGACCCTGTTGTTTCTCTCAAAAGTGAGTACAAAGGCCTTCACCTTGAGAATTACTAAACATGTCTCGGAAATTCATAGCATAGAATTTTCCATGATTTGTTTGTTTGTTCTATATTGTTGATTTTAATTCTGGAGAACTTCAATTACCAGAATTTTTCATGGAAGTAAATAAATTTTTTAGGAGGCCTTATCTGTGGTCCAAGATAACATTTGCAGTGAAGTGGAATGAGACACCAAGAAGTCAAGGATTAGGGCACAGATTTGTAAAAGGGATGAGCCAATTGCAAAAACTGGTCTCTATCTCATACAAGAACTCTAAGTCAGTCTTTCTCTGCTATGAACACCAAGTATCTCAGACACCCAGCTGTTCAGGCACATCTCTCTTTCTTTCCCACTTATTCACATATCCATATAAATATGTGTCCCCACTCCTTTTCTTCTTTTTGTGGAGAAGATAAATGAATTAAAATGTTTTGATTTTCATGATTCTTAGTTTCCATCCAGCCCCAGTGCTAAGTCTTTAGGGCAGATGTAACAAAGCCTTTTTTCAATAAGTGAGAGGTGGTTGTGGTTTAAAGTCACTCAGCTGTCAGTATTAGCATTAGGTGCCTTATTAAAATGCACAGTTGAGAAATACATAATTCTTACAATGTTAAAGGAAATCAGATTGAGCTCATCAGAAAATTGGTGATGCTGGTTCTGCCTGTGCAGAGTGGCTCTGCTCCTTCTTCCCATGTGCAGGAGTAAAGCAAAACAAATTCTCCTGAGCACAGTGGGATTTGTCATGATTTCTTGTCATTTTGCAGCCACCCAATGTGAATTCAGAATTTTACCAAAGTTTTCTCATATGCTTCACACACACTCAGTGTACCTATCAGATGAGGTGAAGATTGAGGCCAAGCTGGATGTGATATATGTAGTGTATCCTGCCACCAGAAATTATCCCAAGTACTGCCTCTGGGAAAGAGTAGTTAATTTAAAACTGTAGCATGGAAGGAAGCCCCTTATAGCTTGACAGTGTTTCTATGGACTCCATATTTTTTTGTCCTTCACTATGGTGATATAAGCTGAATATATGTTTATCTTACTTTCTCTGGAGGTGATGCTACACTAGTGAGTTGGAAATAAATCTTTACAGATTGTTGTTTGCAAGAGCGCACCTTGTAAAGAAAGCCTTGTGAAACCACGCAGTAGAAAATATATTAATAAGAAGAATTCTAGAATTAAAACATATTTAATATTTGCTTATGGATTCTTCTAGCTCTGCTCATAAGCATCTCTCATGATCAAGAAAGAGAAGCTGCTATGCTGTGGTGCTGATCAAGAAAGCAGGTCAGGTGTCCAGAAAGGAGCAGGTGGATGTTTAAACTTGCCCTGAGTCACTGCTCAGTTCCAGCTGAGTTCTCCTTACAGGTGCTTGCAAAGTGCTGTGCCAAGATGACATTCATCCAGGAACTGCCTGGATGGCAAGCTGCTTTAGACTGAGGAACAGGGTCTTTGCTTTGATAAGGAAATTGCCAAAACTCATGTCTCATTAGTGTTTCCTAAAGTTCTTTGGAAGGGAACAACAGTTTAATTAAAGGCTGATGTAAACATGTTTCTGCACTTTCCCCGCAGCATTTTATCACA
The DNA here is from genome assembly GCA_013398075.1 of Notiomystis cincta. Lineage (NCBI taxonomy): Eukaryota > Metazoa > Chordata > Aves > Passeriformes > Notiomystidae > Notiomystis > Notiomystis cincta. Next base: position 30,538 of record VZRX01018540.1, on the reverse strand, counting down.
TTAGAATTGATCAAAATTGTTGCCTTGGGCTGTCTTGAGCAGCTATACATCTGGAGTACCATTTGTGCAAGCTGCTGATGAACAGGCTACATATGCTATGCTTCACAGCAGCTCTTCTGCCTTCCTATGTAGGCAGATTTACCTTGCTGGAAGATGAGATGTTCTAACTATTTTCATTTGAATGAGCCCTTTTTACTTTGATGTGATGCTTTAAATGTATAACATGCTATTTGTTTGGTGCCTGTGTGCTGTATCTCCAAAGTAATATGAGAATACAGGCAATAGTGCTTTGGAACAGCTCTGAGAATTTCACATTTGAAGAACATTCTCAGCAGGACAGGACACTGCATCTGATTGATTTTGACCTTACAATGACTTTGTCTGGGTGCTTTTGGCATCTTTCTGCTTTTCATCTGTATTTAGGATTTTTTTTTCCAAAAGTCTGTTTTATTTTCATTCTCAAAGTAATAAGGATTGGAATCCCTTCCTGAAACTTTAAAACAAATAAATTATTTTTCAGCGGCATTATTGAAGATGTGAACTTTTCAAGGTGTTCAGGCACTCATCAGACAGTAGTCAGGATCAAAGTGGAGTGGGGGAATTGCAGGGCATGGCGTAGGGTCACACTCAGAGTCTGCTCTGGGTCTGGTGCCAGTGCCTGTGCAGGGCTTGACAGCAGGTTGGGGCAGAGTAAACAAGTGGACTCCCAGTTTCATGTGTCCTGCTCTAAGTTCAGATCAGAAAGCATTTGTCTTGATAAAACATTCACCTTTTGCAGGCCTGTCTTAGCAGAATAGAGCATACCAATCTTAAAATGGTCAAAAATCCTTTTAAAAACAACGTGGTCCATGCAAGAAAGTCAACTGCAATATGACCTCTGTCCAGTAAAGTGCTTAAGAAATTACCTCTGCTTTGAACATGAGCTAGTCCATTGATTTGAAATGGAACCCAATTACAATATTGATGTCTGTTCTGTAGAAATATTGTAATTAAATTTGAAATAATTTGGTGCAAAGTCCAACAAACATTGATCAATTAATTTAAACTTTCAGAAAATATCCAGTATTTTTGCTCTGTGGAACATCAGTAAGCTTGGTAGAAATCATATATTTGCCCCTACTAGTATGTAATCTTCACATAGTGACCTCTAAAGAGATGTTTTTATTGATAGGGAAATTCAAAGGAAGAAGTGGCAAGACCAGCCTTGAGACATGGAAAATATGAGATAGACAAGTTAAAGTATCCCTTGTTCTTAAGGAGCTCACATCGTTTCACTATGATTTTGGGAAGAATAAAGGAAAATTTTGAAGTAATACAATAATAAATACCATCAACCAGCATGTGTATGGCAATTACCCTACACAACTGAGTGTAGGTGTTCCATTAAAAAATACAATAAAAATTAAGTGGCTGTTGAAGGAACAGATGATTTGGTGATGTTCTGGGGAGCTGAAAAGTGTCTAGAGAGGTTCTAAAGACATAAATTTCTTCACTGTTTGACTTGTCTGGTATGAAAGGAATGTAGTTTCTGTTTTGCAGGACACGTACCTGTTAGGACATAATTTTTAATTCTCAAATTTGAAAGCAGTAATTTAAAGTTAGTTTATTCATCATAGGGGAGTTGGATCATCATACAATATTTGTGCAAGAACAGCAAAAAGAAATACCTTCAGTCTATCAAATGATGTGTTCTGAGACAGGCTTCTAAGCTAATGTCACTGTTACATTGTTTTTCTATTGTAGATATGTCTTCTCCTACAATGAAGAAACCCGAAAAGCCTTTGTTTAGTCCTACTTCTCCCCAGGATTCTTCATCAAGACTGAGCACTTTTCCCCAGCATCACCACCCAGGAATACCAGGAGTTGCACACAGTGGTGAGGGTTATGGAGGAGGAAATAAAAACCTCCCTATTCTCCTTTCTTATAATCAGATTGTGATGCATTTTTGCAGACTTTCTTAGAGACCTAATCCAATTTATAATACTGCTGAGAATAAAAGTGGAAGAGGTTGGGATATCCTTGCAGGACTGTTCATTTGACTGTTCAGGTAATCTGACTGCTGGAAGTCACTAAAAAGGATTTAGGATTAACCAGTGAATAAAATAAACTGTACAATGCATGAAGAAACTGACAGAGGAAAAATCCTCCCTGTACTTCATCCTTTCACCTAAATCCCTTTTTTATTATTGTTGCTATGACTATATTGTATTTAAATACCAGAATAGGGAGGATTTAATGCATAAGAGAAGTCCCAACCATGTCCACTATGTGACACAATGAAATAAGAATCAGTGCTTCTTATGAATCCTGAGTCTAAAGAGTCCTGATTAAGTATTTTCCAACACTGTTTTCTGAAATCATCAGTAAATCCATAGTAAAAATTCACTTGCAGTAAGGAAGAGATATGTGAAACGTGACAGAATGCATGTTTTCTTGAGGGTTTATCAGTAAAGACAGGGAAATTCCAGCATTATGGTCTGTTTAATTTTGTAGCTGAGACTGACTCTGGTTTTCAGATGAGGGCACAGTCCTCAGCATGTCATCATGTCTCCTTATAAGCTGCATAAAAAAGTTTTAATTTCTTGAGTAGAGCTGGGTGACTAGAGGAGCAAAACAGATTTGAAAACTTTGTTCTTTTCTTTCTCATGCAGTTTTGCTTTGAGAAGTTTCTGTTTTATTATTCCTCCATGATTTCAAGTGCTTCCCTTTAAATTAATGTGTAAGGACTATTTTCCCCTTAACATTCATTTATTTGGTATTACAAAATGGTCCTGGACTCATTCTGGTCTCTGTGAGGTTTCCACTACCAGCAGATACTCAAGCACATCAGAGATGATGAGTTAAATGGAAAGGATAGATTTCTCTTCATTGTTTGCTTTTCACAGCTCTGACATGCCATAGCAGTAACTAGTATTTTGTATTTAAACTGAACTTGATGGGGCTGTGATTAAAATGAACCTGCTACCAAAAAAAAAGAAAAAAAAAGAAAAATAAGGAACTTATGCATATATCTTTCTAGTTAATTTAGGGCACAGTTTTTAAATATACATACTTGAATGAAAACTGTAACCTAGCTTGTGGATGAAGTATGTACTTGCTGGGAAGCCCCATTTTTGTAGCCTGTTCTGTTATGACCATGAGCAAGGCCCAAAAAATAGCAAGTCCTTTAAAAATCATGCTGAAAAAACATAGAGATGTGAAAGGTGGTCCAGAAAGGCAGTGTTGGTGTGCTTGTGCTGCTACCATAGAGAACCATTGAAGAGTTTATAAAAGACCCTGCTTTACAGACCTAATTTTGTATTTTCCAACTAATGAAAATGGAAACTCCTTGTTAACTAGGTACCTCTTTTTGTCAATACACCAATTATGTGCTCTCTAGGTGTGTAGTAAAGGTGGAAAGTGTGCTCTTGTACACTTCTAGACTGACAACTGGACAGGCTATACTTTCCTTGCACTGTGAACACATTGTCAGTCATTTAGTCACTGCTCACAGTCTCTAGATAGGAAAGTGTATGTTGGTAGGGACTGGAAATAAAGAGAATTAAAAGAATAAAAATGGGTAGGGTAGATAATTTTTTTGTTTGTCAGAGACAATTTAATTGGATGGATTGGTTTAGCAGGCCCTGAAGTAGAAGACTCATTAACATTTTCATCAAGGTCAGCAAATATTTGTGGCAATATTGATGAGATATTGCTCTGTCCCCAGATGAGGCAGGTAGAGTACAACAAAGTGAGGAATCCCTGTTTTTTGGGGTTTGGTGATTTTCCTCAGTGCTGCAATGCTGTAAATAAAAGTGGAGGTTTTATCTAGTACTCAATTTGGGTTTTTTGGGCTCCCAATGGAAAAATTGTGTAAGTGGAATATCTTTTATGCTGGAGAATGACTCCTGTTTTAAAAAAAAAACCCAACCAAAAGTGATGGCATAACCAACAAACACAAACCAAGATACACTATTTATCAGTTTGGAACAGTTGCACTTTCCATTTCCCGGGATAATGTGAGGGCAGGACCTGTAAGTTTTTCTGTAAAAATGCCATGAAGCAGGAATCCAATACATTGATTTATAACTGACTTTTTATTTTTCTTGCTGTAACACAGAGGTGAAGAATTTTAGAAGAAACAAGATGCGAAGTAATTTTAATTTTATTTTATCTTCTCCAGTCATCTCAACTAGAACTCCACCTCCACCTTCACCACTGCCATTTCCAGCACAAGCTATTCTCCCTCCTGCCCCATCTAGCTACTTCTCTCATCCAACGATCAGATATCCGCCCCACCTGAATCCTCAGGATACTCTGAAGAATTATGTACCTTCTTACGACCCGTCCAGCCCGCAGACTAGCCAGGTACTGTAAAATTATGTGAACCCTCCAAAACACGTTCTGTAAGGAATATGTGTCTTCTAGGGTGTCTAGACCAGTGTCTCACCAGTTCTGGTCTTAGAGAAATCTGGGAGCTGCTATATAAGGGATACGACTTACCCTGTTCATCATGGTTGAATAAAGGGTGCAGGTTAATCATATTTACTTGCTTTTCCTCTGTCAAGCATAAGAAAAATACTTTACTGAATGACCTGCACCCCTCCTGCAGGTTGGGCCACCAGAGGCAAAGCTCCCACTGCAAGGAGTGTGCTCCTTGCACATGTCTGAGCACACACATGGGCACACAGCTATATTTATAGACTGGCAATGAAAATAAACTCTAGCAAGTTAATACTTGCCCTGTTCCATAGGCACTGGTATTTCTTTGCATAGTGAGCACAGCACAGACATACAAATTCTTTTCTTCTTCCTTTTGTAGGGAACGTGCTGTAGCAGATGCGTTCCTGGCAACTGTGCGGGTTCAAAGTTGTGTCTGATATTGGAAATTAACATGTTTTTCATTAGTGAAGTAATTTGTGAAGGACTGTGTGCAAAACTGCTTTCCATGATAGCATCAGCACACAGCGTTACCATGTGATGTGCACTACAGGATAAACTGCAGTTGAGACTTGGTCTGTCAATACCTGGAATATGTCCAATGTCAGTGTAATGTAATCTTTGCTGCTCAGGCTGTTGTTTTTTTGATGCCTTGTCTGAAAGGCTTTTGTGGAGCCCTGTTGCTTGCGCTTTAGCATGTTTTTTTGGAAGAGTCTTGGATATGTAAACTGAAGAGACAGTGGTTAGGTTTTCCTTCTCCTCTGAATTAGTTTCCTTTGGAAGGACTTTCTTTACAGGGATGAAGGAGTTGCTATGACAGCATTTTATTTTGGGCTTAGTTTGTCTAGTTTTTCACCAAAAAGGGCAGGCCTTGCAGCATTCATTTTGATTGCAGCAGCAATGGAACTGGAGACCGAATCAAACTTTCTCTGTTGAGTAACAGATATGTACCCTTTGGACTGTGCAGAAGGTCATGGCAGCTATTGCCCCACAGAGTAATTTCCTGGTCCAGCTGCAATGACTTTCTATATATTTAATTAACAAAAAAAAGGGAAAAAAGGTGCATCCATAAAATCAAAATTTACTTTGAAGAGAGAAATCCTAAATATGTGGGGGTTGTTTGTTACAGTATTTCTGCAAATTAAACCAAAAAGTGAATGTGGAGTATGTTGACTTTAGAATACAAATTGCTATCTGCACATGGATTAAAAGTCTTTCAATTCTGTATAGCATTTTATCTGAGACTCAGCTGGGAATGTTGCATGCAGGACCTGATTTTAATTTGTGTAAAATTTCCATGAATAACAAAGTCTAATTAAGACACCCATTAAAAGTCCTTAGCGTTAATTCAGTGTGGAAAATCTCAGAGTTCTGTTGGATTTTTTTTTTTTTTAACTGATGTCTTAATTAGGCACTATTAAGGGAAAAATTATGCAAATTAAATCAGGCTCTTACTGTTATGCATTTCTTTAATTATTCAGTGCTTGTTTTACTTACATTTTGATTTTTTATATATGCTAAAAGAGCAGATTAGGTGATAATCTCTCTGGATTGTTCCATGTTCTGCTTTGGATCATTACTGAAAAACACTACATCTAAATGAAGTATCTGACTTTCTTTCAGTTGAAAAATGTGCTGTCTTATGATTTTAACATTGGGGAGTTATGCTTTCAACTTTTTGGCCAACTCTTTTCCCTTATCTCTGGTTGAAGAAATAATCTTTTGACCTTAAAAGATAAAATTTTAGTCTGATGATATTTTTCAGAGTAGTAGCAAACTGAGAAGACTTCATATTCTTATATATTCTATAAGGAATAACAGACTTAATTAGCCCAATATTACTACTTTCATCACTTTTCGTAACCTTTCTCTTAGGGTAATTTTTGTCATTTCATTTTGTGTTTGATTTAGTCCCTCACAAGAGAGGATGGGGTAAATAACACCAAATATTCAATTTCAGGCATCTGCATCATCTATTCACCACAATTTATTATCATTAATTGCTATTATTAGTGGAATATTTAAAAAAAAATAATTCTTCAAAGTTCATCTCTGAGATTTGCTGTAAGTTGGAGTAGTTGAATGCCTAGTCAAAATATCTCTAAATAAAAAATTAAAATTTGGCTGTATAAAAAGTAAAACAGCAGAACTAATTTTTTGCTTAGGAAAAGAAGAAGCAACTGTCTGAAGTTTCAGTGACAAAAGGGAATTGTTCTGATACAATGGCATGCTTTGAGCCAAACCAGTTTTTCTTTTCTACATAAAATATGAATTTTTATTCAAACCAATTTAATTATTATAAAATGCAAAACTGCGTCTGTAGGAATACCA
>VZRX01018540.1:8033-22991 GCA_013398075.1 Notiomystis cincta | reverse complement strand
GGCTGGAGGAATACCACATCAAATTTAATTATACTTTCCCACCTCAAAACATACTCATTTGGATTTCAGAAGGAGAACTATGATGGTAGTTTTAATTTAGCTGTAGAAATAGAAAGGATGGATACCCTGACAGCATTTACCTAAAATGAACTGTTCCTCCTGAACATCTTTCAGTAATACGCTAATTTAGATTGTTACGACAAGCAACTGAGATGCCTTGTACTCCCCACAGCAATTTTGAGATTAATTACATTACTGCTGCACTGATTATAGTGAGACAGTCATGCTATTCAATGGAATACTTTAAGTAAAATTAGTTCAAGGATATAGAGCTCTCATAGGTTTCCATGATGGGAAGCAGTGAGCAATTTTCTTGACATAATGTTAAATAGTCCAAATTATGTGTGATGAACAGTCAGGAAGTTCAAACAGGCCCTTTGGCTGCAGTGAAAAATGTTCAACAATGGATGATCCTTAACAAAAGGGAGCTGTTGCTGCTGGTTTCATGAATATCTGCTTTTTATCCCCTGCTCAATATGGGGAATAAACAAACAAATGTACTGAGCAGAAATAGACCTTGTTAGATATAGAGCTGGACTTGTCTCAAACTAGTAGTCCAGTAAGTTCCCAGGGCTTTGAGAACTGCTGTACTTTCACTGATTTAGAATTTCTTCTAAGTCCTTTTTTAACTGTAGTTATTTCAATGTTTTTCTTCTTAGCAATGCACTCATGTTACTGGTTGAGATCATATGTGTGAGGATGTATCTGAATTATGATGGGGTGCAGGTGTCTCCAATTGAAACTGGTTATTCAATGCAAGTTCCATCAAACACTAATTGATTGATATGTGTCTAATCCACCTATGGTGTTTATCCATGTATAGTGTGTTCAAGTTTTCAAAGCTACCACATATTGCCAGCATGTATTTCCTTTTTGAATGATTCCAGATGGGTGAATGTTTTAATCTTAGAAAATATTACCTCCCCTGTGTCTGTGTACACAAGTGCAGACACACACACACACACACACACATCTGCAAACACATGAAATTCATTATTACTCAGGAGTGTATGAATCAGATGCAGCATCAAAATAAGACTTGCAACGAGCCTGAACAAATCGCCAAACACAACATCCCTTGCGTGGCTGAAATCAAACCCAAAACCTCCAAACTTAATTCACCGTTGAGTTAAATGGAATAATTTCCTGATCAAGGTGTGGTGAATCACAGAAAAAGGATCAGCAAGTGTGAAAAAGGAAATGGTAGTAAAGCAAACAGTTGAGGTGAATCCTGCTGATGAACATCCTGGTGTCAGTAAGAATTTTTTTCTGACGGAACCAAGCAAACAGAAGTAGACAATCTTCCAAGCTTTTTGAGTATGTTATTAAGAAGGGCACAGTTTGCCTGTAACCTTAGCTCAAATGCTGTGATATTTTTGATGAAATATGCTGAAATATTTTCCATGATATGGTAAAACTAACTGAACTTGATTGGAGTTAAGTATTGATCTATTTTCTTCTTAGAAGGAATGGCTTACATGTGGTTTGTACTACAGGCTGAGTGAACTGCTGCATATTTGCAGCATATTTGACTACATATTTGACTAAAATTCCTGGATCTCATAAAGCATACTTTACTAAAGTGTGGGCTAGTTTACAACTTTATCTTTTTTATCGGTTTTATCTTTGTCTGAAGACAGAAATATCTGAAGTGCTTGAGAATAGTTGTTTCTGGAAGCTGATGAGGCCACTTATTTTCCTCTTGTAATTGATTGGGATATTGAACCTTTTGTTCAATGAAAGGCACATTCTTCAGGGATGCCAGGCAGATGCTTTGTCTTACATTCTTCAATACAATAACTACAGTCATTTAGTGTTCATGAGGGAATCTTGTGAGGGTCTCTTTGGGCTGGTCAAAGTGTTTCCTGTCAGTTCTTGGGAGAATACTAGCAGAATAAGCCAAAAAACCTAAACTGTGTGCAAGTGGTTTCTTTGGTATAGCTAGTACCTCTTTTATTTGTTGATGTTAAATAATTTTCAGCTTCTTGGGCAAGTCTTTCCTTGTAATTTTTAAGAAATTTTTGAAGATTAAATAAGGAAATATGCAGTTGTGATTCGGAGGCAAAGAGTGAGGGAGTCTCAGCTTAACATTATCTACTGACAAGGTTTAAGATTTAACTGAAGTTGTAAATTGTTATTTTCTACTTATTCTAGTCTAAATGTGTAAGGCTCCAGAGTGCATGAAATACTGTGTAACATAAAGATATCTTTTGAACATTTATCTACAAAGACAATTCCTTTCCCATGCTTCTGTCACACAAACTTACCCTGTAGTTAAGGTAAATATACAAGAAAATTTGTGTTCTTCCTTGTGCTCTACCTGTTGACAAATAACTGATATTGTGGGCTCACACGTAAAATTGTGATGCAGGACTCTAGACTGTCTTAATGGGATCCATGTCTGAATGTGGGTTGCTGAAACTCTGCAGTTGCTCTGAGTTTTAGCAGCATTACATCAAGAGGAAAATTCATACATCCGTTCATCAAATGAAGAGACTTAGGCCTTTCTAGATCAAAGTCAAGACCTTGATTTCTTATAGAAAGTAGTACAGAAGGGATGTTGTCAGCCAAGAACTGGCAACAACATGTATTTTTCTAAAGCTAAATTTTCTAAAGCTAATTTTTCAAGTAGACAAGTAGCTGCGTGTCATACCACATGAAGCTTTGGTGTGGCTTTTCAGAGTGAGGTCTGTGTGAGATGTGCTGTCACAATGAGTTACTCAGATTCCTAGTAGGAACCAGGGAGATTCATTACTGTGAAAAGTGGTAAGGGGCACCAAAAGAAGGCAAAGTGCATTCCTGTTGCTACCATAGTGTTCAACAGCAGAAAGGAAACCTCTGCAGCCTTGATTCATGTGAAGAAAATGCTTTTATGGAACCAACCAGGTGCAAACTGCTCTGCACTGGTGGTACTCTAGAAATGCCATTTCCTTATGTTTAGCAGCATCTCAAAAGCACCATTATTAGTCAAACAGGTGATAAATTGATGATATGTGCTTCACACATTTCATGAAACTGCCTGCTGTCCCATTGAGCTGTGCCTGGTGGAGTAATAACATGGCCATTCATATTTTAGAGGTGATGGAGCATTAGGGTGCCCTAAACAAAAATGAGAGCTGGAAAGTTAGAAAAATGAAAGATATTTCTGATTTCTTTCAGTTGTAGATTTTCAAAACCATTCTTCACTCTCTGTGGGCACTGCACAGCACAATGGCATGAGCTCAAAGGCAGAGCTTATCAGCTGTGATCTCCAGCTTCACAGATATGTCTAGAAGACAATTTTTAATGTAAGATATTTGATACAGGAGCAAGGGACCAAAATATCCATAACTATATCCCCTATAACTTCATCAACAAAATTAATTCAATCAGCCTTCTTAAAACTACACTGCCATAGGGTTTTACAGTGATATTGTTCACCATAAAATTGGAACTTTGCCATTACAAGTAACTGGAATTCTTGAGAGGAAGTGAGTGACAGTATTTCCAAATGCATGTTATCCAGTTTGACTAAACTGCACTCACTGGTTGGTCACCTGGCTATAAAATAGTAACAATGTGAAACACAGAATTTCTATTAAAAACCTGTGTTTTGAGATGCAGCTATATTATTTATCAAGTGTGGTGGTTAGCTGCAGTAATATAATTTTTTGTTAAGCAATGAAACTTCTTTCTGAGACATCTAACAGAGTATCATATGTAGCTATATCTAGGACAGGCACAGATTAGTATAATTTCTGGCTTTTGCCAATTGTTTGTTTGAAGATGATTTGTACTTAAGATTCCAAGGAAAACTGGATTTATTTTATTTGGATAGCTCATCTCTAGATGTTAGTAGTTTCTATTTCATTACAGCATCAGAAATATTTTTGTAACGCTCATAGTATATGACATATATATGACAAAATACTGTCCTGAATTGCAGCTGAACAACTAAGGTTATATATTTGGGCATATAAGTGAACAGAAGTCTGAAAGGAGGTTGATTAATTACTGATTATAAATATGTTAGAAAATCCTATCATGGAAAAGAGCTACAGTGAATCCTGACTTTAAGAGAGTCCATATTCATATCCATTACAGGTTTCTGTTCAGACTTCAGACCTGAATATTAACATAAAGTGTGCACAGTGCACATCATCAGATAACAACAGCCTGACATTCTGAGTTATGTTACAGCTGTGACAGCAAATACAACTTGGCTTTGGCTTTGGACACATAAATGAATTAAACTGTGGCAATTCAGGATGGTGTGGAATTAAAAAAGCTGAAAATTGTAACACATTTGAAAATCAAATTAGCATCCAATCCAATATTAGAAAAATGTATGCCTGCATAAAAAAAGGCTACATCTCCCAGACCTTCATTCTATTTGCTTCTTTTCCTCACACCTCCCCACCCCCCCCAACAATTCCAATGCACAGCTTGTTTATCTAACAGCTGCCTCTATGGAATTTGCTTGGGGTTTATGCCTCAGGCATCACCTCTGTGAATCCATCACACAGACATGTTGATGTCCTATTTGATGGCAACAGTTGATTCTTCACCTGCAATGCATTTGTCTGTAAGAATCTCTTCAGGAAAGCTGGAAGTGGAATATAGAACTTGTTTTGTATAAGGACGAAATTAATTTCTGTTAAATGACGTACTGTAAGTATTTGCACATGTAATTCAAATGGATACTGTCCAAATAGATATGCAGTTTCCATGCTAAAATATTGTTTGATATAACTGTAAAGGATAAAAGGAGAACAAGTCACAGGAGTTCTTTCTAGCTGTCAGTTTTCAACAAGATTATGAAGGAGCTGTTTCTGGCCAGAGGGTTTCCCTTTTTGGACTGAAAACTTAAAGCATCTCAGAGGACTTGAGGCACTTGAGAAAGCCAATGTTCATGAGCTTGTACTGCTATCTATTGCCCCATCCAGAATCTAGACTTTTATTTCAAGAGCTTTTAGTTTTGTGTTTCCAAAGATAACCATAGAAGTGTAACTTGAGTAGAAACTGGTGCAGCACTATCTGCGTCAATCTGAAGACAGGCCAAAGCAATAACTCTGAGACAATTATGTGATCTGTTTTTTAGGAATACTTTTATGACCTTAAGCTGAAAACCAGTTGTGATTTATTAAATATCAGATTGGTTAACTGCTTCACTCTTGTTCACTGCATGCAAGAAAAACAAATGTGAATGTTTTGTAAAGACCTCTTATGGGAGACATTCCTCTGACAGAATTTGGGAGAGTATGAGCGTGCTATTCATAAACTCTGTTTTCAAAAATAGCACACTTATGAAGAACACTGAAGTTTAAAGCAAATTTCAAGTGACATTTCCTATGACAACCTTTGTCAAAAGGAGGACCTTGGCTTACACCTCAAAGACAGCTCAATTGTTGAAAAAGAATTGTATTTGTAAACTTCACATCAGGTATGTGCTTACCTACAACTGGATTGCAATTGCATTTGAAATCTAATGTACAGAGTGTGAAATCTTGGAACTGTTAGAATTTAACTTACTGAAGTAACAAGTTTTCTTTTTTTTTACTTCAGAGGTTTCTTTTCTGTGTCTAGCAGACCTCAGCATCATTGTATTGTGTCTGCACGCAGTTTTACATGTGAGATAGATATAGAACCTCAATTTAGGAGGAAATTGGGGGAATAAAAAAAAAAAGAAATGGAGGCATTTGGTGTGGGGGATCACAAAGTGCATCTACTAAAATCACTGATAAATTCTCTATGGGTGTCAACAAGGACAGAATTTCACCCTCTATTTAGATGGAGTGGAGTGATGTCCTGCACTGCCATTTTGTGACACACTGGGAAGAATTGGTTTAGAAGAGCATGGGCTATAAGTATAATCTTTGTCTTAATCTTTGGCTGAACAAGGAGTGGGTTTGCTTGTTTGGACCATATGGATAAGGGCAAAGCTGGGGTCCATATGAGCCACCAGATTCCTGTTGGCTGGAATCACTACAGTACAATATAAGGTGATACATTTCTGTAAATCATCATGGTCTCCCGTGACCTTGTAATTTATTTAAATTTATTCTAATTTATTCTAGTATGTCTTTGGAGACAGCTGCTTTTGTAAGCTGATTACACTGTCTGTTTAAATCCTTATACTTAATGGAATTGTCTTTCTTAGTTTTAGTAAAAGTTGATCATTTTGGTAAGAGATTCTCAGTTACTTTTGTGATGTTAGCTCACCATATAAGCTAAGGCTCCTAAGGTAGCCTTGTGGTTGCAGGTCAGTGACTCCCCCTACAAGCTACCAGACACAACTGAGAGATAATATTCCCTCCAGCAGGCTGTGTGGACAGCTGGGCTGCCAGGGCAGGAGAGGGGGCTTGCCTCTGCAGCAGACTCCCTGGAAGCAGAGTGAAAATCCTGTCCAACTTAGTGAGCATGTCTTACTGGCAAGAGTTGTGTCGAGGGAGTGACTTTTTCTCATTAACCGGGTTGTTTGTTTGCCACTCATAATTAGTGTGCATTTTTACTGGTTTTTTTCATGGTAAGGCTTGTGATTTTGGAGAGAGGAGGTAGTCAGCGAACTGCTTAATATTCCTATGGACACCATGCTGGTTTCCATTGGCACTTATATTTTGTAGTGTTTTCTGCCAATCTAGTTTTAGATGTCCTAAACAAGACTCTCCCTTGGGTACATTTGCAAAGTTTAGTAGATCACACTGCCGGGAAGTTTCTTGTGCTATTAATTTTAAATTTCCTCCTTCTCAATTTCATTCCATTACCCCAAGTATGTATTTCCTGTATTTTCCAAATAATTCCTTCCTCTTCTGTGTGTTTATACTTCTCACATACTTGCGGTAATTGTCTCAGTCCAGTCATTATTTCATTACCATAGTCATGCTTACCTCTTTTAACCTTTCCTTGAATCAGTTGAATTGTGTCCTTTGTCAGCCCGTGTCTTTAAGTTAACTTAATTTGACAAGATCCTTCTGATTAAAAGATTCCCAGTGCTTCATGTTTGTATGATTCTTTCAAAATACTTATGACTCATACAGCACACAATCAGTTTAAGGCAGAAGTTATCAGCTGCTGCTGTAAAAACTATTTACTGCCTGCAAGTTTTTATTGAAAGTTATTTACCATTGGAGTATTTGTGGTCATGCAGAATGTCTAAGTATGCTTAAGCACTGGATAAACATATATTTACCAGTCATCTTTGCCATATTCAGATGTGCCTGCATGTAGAAATTGTCATATTACCTTGATGGCCTGTACCTGGCATAAGGTCATATACAGACAGACTCTTGTATCTATGAAAGAATGTTGTTTCTTATTATACTCTTGACTTGAAAAGTTCCCATTATTAAACACTTCTGTGTTTTTAGTAGGTGGCTTTTTGCCAGATGTTATGATGTGTACTTTATAGTGCATCGTATCCAAACCCTCTATGCTATTCCCAAATTGTGGATCATTGGTTAGCCTTCCAGAGTGAGTAATCTCTGTGGACAACTGTGGTCAAGACTTGGTTATCCTCCAAGCCAGAGTGGTATGGCATGTGAAAACAGAGGTTTTACATCAGTCGTTTGCTCTTAATACTTCATACATTAGGGCCTGTGCCTGGCCAGTTTACCCCTGCTGTCATGGGATTTTGGTTCACAAAACACTGCACAAACAGCAAAATTATTTTGAAACAATCTGAGGCATGTGCACCCAGGAAGGAAGAATGCTTACCAAAAAGTACTGCTACCTAAGCATGTACTACCTGTCTGAGAAGGGACCTGCCTAGTGAAAATATCACATGGAAATTCATAGCCTATTTAGAACAGCACATTCCAAAACACAGATGCTGCGATGACGGGCAATTCTGGAAAACCCTAGGATAGGTAGGTTCCTTAAACACAATATGTATGTTTCACAAGGCATTCTTTTGGTTTTGTTTTGTAGCCTAACAGCAGTGGTCAAGTAGTAGGGAAAGTGCCTGGCCATTTTACTCCAGTTTTGGCACCCTCTCCCCATCACAGTGCGGTGCGACCTGTGACCCTGACCATGACAGATACTAAACCCATCACTACATCCACTGAAGGTGAGGCATCTTCACCTACAGCAACCAGTAAGTATTTCTTTAGGAAACAAAAAATGTCCATCGAAGATTTGATATGATTTCAAATTGAGGCCAGAAAAAGGCGCCTTTTCCTACTATTTGACCAAGTGGGTGCTCATCATTTTACATGGAGAGCAAACATGATCTGACTGCAAAGCTTTTCCTCCCAAAATTTCCACTAATCGATCATGTTACATAAACCAAAGTTTGTGACATGAGCAACCAAAATGAAAGGGAAAAGCCTGCATATTTGACCACTATTCAAGGAAAAGAAAATGTGTTTGTTCATCTGAGGTGGACATTGTTAAGCCATTGAGAAGCACACCCAGACAGTAAGGTTTTACAATGACCCACGGATGGAATTCCAAACAGGGACTGGATAATTTGCTCCTCAATGAACTTTCCTACAGAAATCAAACCTTGTTACAACACATACTGGATCCAAGCTATGATAACTGCATGTTCATATAGGTTGTGTCATTTTAGCAAAAAAAACCCTGTTGTGGCAAAAGAAAATTTTAATTCCTTGTAATTTCTACAAGGGATGGTAGATCCACTGTTTCTGCTTGTTTGGTTTTTTAAGATAGAAAACAAACTCTAATTTCAATGTTTTAAGCTCTTTACTACATATAGGATCATGTTATTTATCCTATTATCTTCAATGGAATTGCAGTTCTAGAAATATGAGGAAATATCTAGACTAATTTCTTCCCTTCAGAGTATTTATGATCAGTGGTGCAGAAAGTTGCTTTTTAACTGTATTCTGCATTTCTGTTGTCCTTGAACTTTTATTTGGACTTGAGATGGCCAGTGTTACCACTATTTATCAGAGTGGTGAAGATTTTTAGGAGACATTTCCAGATTCTTGGAAAAAAAACTTACCAGTCTTTAAAAGTATTAGTCTCTTTAGGGCCCGTTACATTAAAATTACTTGTTCTAGACATATTTAATATTTGAACAGCAAATACACTCCCTAACTGTTGGTTTATCATTAATGGAGACCATTAACTGTATTCAGGTGCTATCCTACTTTAAAATTTTCATTAGAATTTGAAGCAGAGATGAGACTCAAAGGCATAAGATATAAAGGAGGAAAACGGTTTCAACATTTATTATAAAAGAGTAGTAGTATCTTTTGGAGAAACTACTGCTCAAGTGTAAAAAAAATTATATAGATAGATTTATGGAAGTATTTTATCTGCCCTTTCAGTACATTAGTTTTGTTAAGAGGTAGTAGAGTCTATCTGTAGCCCCACTGGTGATTTATGGTGCAGTTTTTGGACCTTTTAAGAAGAGTTTTAGCAGCAAAGAAGAAGCTATTGCTTTAAACATTTGCACCAGAAGAGAAACCTGAGAAAACTAAGTTCTTGTGCAGTCTCAAGCTTCGTGGTTTCATTCCACTTTGACATGATCGTGCTTGGCCTACATAGCTCTTCTTAGATGAAGTCAGGGTTGTTTCTGATAAAAATGGTAAAAAAATCCACAGTAAATGCTAGAACTGTTTTGGGATGTTTTCTGGTAATATGACCTTAATCATCATTATAGGAAAGCATATCTAATCTGTCCATTGTCCTACTACCAAGGGCATGATTCGGACTGTATTTTCCAGTTAAATCATCACTCAGTTTCTTGTACTGAACCTTTAGAACATCTTGGCTTAGATACTTAAAATAAGGCCTCCTCATGCTTCCATCATACTTTCCAAGAAAATTCTTGCCACTACAGCACATAACTAATAACAGGAAAAATCCCAATGTGCAAATTTTACTTCCATGTGGCCGTATTGCCTACAAGATGGTGTATAACACCTCATCTGCTCAGGGTGCTATGATTTTCAGAGAACTGCATTAGTCTATCTCCTTGGTCAAGGCTTTTGATACTGGATTGGTAACTGTAAGAAAATAAAAATGAAGAAATATAGCTTGTTGATGAAGAAAATAACAATAAAATGAGGGATCATGTCCTTCTGATATATAAATTATATATGAATACATATAAACTGTATTATCAGTCATAATAGATCCACCACACAGATTGCTAATGTTAACTTAATGGGAAAATCAACACTGAATGTATTTTATGACATAGTTTTACTTTATTTGTAGTGATTGATTAATTGATTAGTTCAAAATATTTATAGTTATATATTTATATAACTTGGACAACAAATTAGATTATAAATTGACAAATGATTAGCACTACTTTTCATTCTGAAGTGCTATAGCAGAATTATTATTAATGAGAAAGAACATCAGGCTTTAATAATATTTGAGGAACCCTGTGGTCTCCACCATAATTTCCTTCTAATAACCAGTTAAATCTTATGACATTTTTCCAGTAAAACCTGTTTACTGTATATAACATTTTCAAATTTTTTTTAAATGAATGCATTTTCTTGTTTTTTTCCATTTGATTTTAATATTAGCAGGCCAGTTTAGTAGCCTGCTACTCATCTAGCTTCCCACTGACATACTTGTATGTGTCTGTCCAGTTTTAGTGGGTTTGCTACTAAGTCTTTGCCATTTTCCAGCAATTTTCCTGGCTGTGGCACTATGGGTTGCAGTGTGGACACCTCTACACTGGGAAGCTGAGTAAGACCACCTAACTGATTTGATAAGTGCTACTGAAAGACATGAGAAGATAATAGGTTTTAGGAATTACTGGGAGAGACCAGACAGGAATTTGTCCTACAGGGTGAAGGATCCACTCTCTGTAGATAATCCCAGTATGACTTGACATTCCCCTTCTCCTCAGAAATGGATTTCTTCAATCTTCTGTAGCAAGGAGAGAGAGAATTATCTTAGTATTTGCCCTCAGAAAATATTGTTTTCTGATGTATGGCGGAGTTGAATATTTACTATTATATTGCACAGTAAGAGTTAACTCCCTTCTTAGAAAAATATTCATCAGATTACATCTGCAAAGATTCATTTCATGCCACATAAGTAAACCAAACTTTTTATTCTAATTTATGTTGTTCTTTTACAGTTGTTTGGGGTTTTCTTGTTAAAAATAGGGCCTTTACAGGAATGAAAATAATGTGATCATGAATATTTTCTCTCAGCATTGTCAGTTCAGTGATTTCACACTGTCTTTAGATTGGTATAATGGAAATTAAAAGTGTGATTCCTTCAAATAAATACATTATGAAATAATTTGAAAAAAATAATCAAAGGAACTATTATTGGCAAGAGATATCATTATGATTCACACATGCAGCTTCCATTGAAGTTTATAGGAATTTACACATGCCTTTCCAAATTTGGTCCAATATTTCTTTTGCTTTCTCTTAATGGAAAACCAAAGACACATCCTATATATTGCAAAATCATAACTCTGGATCTCCCATATTTGTACTGTACCTGCACAAGGTAATAGATATGATAGGTTGGTATTTTTATCAATATGTTTTGTTCTTCCTTAATCAGCCTACACAGCCTCAGGCACATCCCAAGCCAATCGATATGTGGGACTAAGCCCAAGAGACCCATCCTTCCTACACCAGCAACAGGTGGGCAAGTTTCACATAGGTGTAATGATATAGAGTAGCTTTTGCAATATTACCTTCCTACATGCTGCCACTGTTATCTTGGATTAGACTGAAATCTTGAGGGTTTCAGTATTTGTCATGTGAAGATGAAGTTTATTCAAAACAAATGAACGCTTTAATAAATACCAATTTAGCCTATTCATTGTTTCTCAGATTTGTCCCATCTTAAGGAGCTCCTAATCATGTTTCTTTCAATATTTTATTTTTCAAGAGTTCGTACTTTTAATCTTTAATAGAATTTTAGGAAGCAGAATGAAGTGTCTAAGAAAAAAACTATTAATTTCAAAATCAGTTAAAAAAATAAGCAAAAATTTCCAGAGCAAAAAATACAGTTTATTTTTTTCAAGTTATTTTGTTTCCTTTTCCCCCAGATGTTTAACACATTTCTTCATTTTAGTTTTAGAAGATCAGTTATAAACTTGAATTCTCAAGGCAGCACATCATCATTTCTAGTGTAATAGGTTTAAATTGGTCTGCTGATTTCAAATGTGATAAAACCACGTTTTTGTTCTAGTTTCTTACATCATTTATATTTCAAGTAGCATTTTAAATTTCACATCTCATTAATGCTGTAAATTTAATGCAAATGAAGTGTTTACCCAAACTGTGAAAATATAGAGCCGAGATTAATGATGGCATACAAATAAATTAGCTGCAGTCAGTAGCAAGGCCATGCACAAACAGAAATGGTACATTACGAAAATAAATTCAAGCCCTTTAAAATTTTAATGTACTTTATGATGTGTGTTTGTGTTCCTCTTAGATCTTAACAGTGGAGGACTTTGAAATTCACAGCATGTAAAATGTTACAAGGAAAAAAGCTGAATGTGGCAATGAGAAAGAGGGTGTTAAAAAGGCCTTGGTATTTGTTGTACTGTATTTTTTCCTCACACTTGGGTTCCTGACAGCAGTTTATACGCATTCTTGTTTCATTTTTCAGTAAAACCTACCTGTTCTGCATTTGCTGGGGTATAGCTGACCTGTGCTTCAGCTGAAACTCTTTATCCATACCCACTCCCAGGGCAAGGTGGCAGTATGTCCATTTTAAAGGTCACCACATGCAGAGTTCAGAGAAAATCATAAAGATGATAATTTATTCAAAATAGCTGATGCTTTGCCAACTTTTTTTTTTAACTAGAACGACCTAAATTCAAACATCTGTACACTTTTATGAAAATATGTAATGACTATTAGTGGGTTTTCCAGCCATTAATTTCTCAATAACTTTTCTGGCATATTGTTTCATTGGATTTTTTTAACCTCTCAAAAATGTTTGTGTTATGAATGTGTTATAGTTACTATACCATGGGGGTTTTTTAAGATACACAACATATGATTATTGTTTTTTAAAGCACACACAACCTCTCTCTTTTTTATGCAGAGTGAATATAATTTGTGGAATTCTTGTGAAGTTTTATGTAGTATTTTTTGAAATGTCTCTGCAATTCTGTTAATTTGGGGATGTGAAACAATTTTTTTCCCCTCTGTATTTTTGGGCACAATTTTTTCTGCAGACTGCTCCTGCTTAGGCCCACTCCAACTTCTTCCAAGCTAATTTAAAGACTTCTAAACTTCTCATCACATGCCAGAAAATACAAGTATATTTAATTTTCTCCTGGCTGAATTTTGACATATATATTGCTAATGTTTTGCATCTTCTATTTATTTTTGTCTTTGTGTAGATCAAAATAGATTTCAAAATTTCAGCAGTGTCTTTGGAACATCAAAGTGAGAGGGATCTCAAAGGTCTTTGGTGTTTACATGTGTTGTGTCTGATACTCCCTTTTGTGGTAAAACCTGGCCAAATGGCTTAAGGGGAAGGGGAAACTAAGTTAGATCTCACATGCACTTCAGAAGCAGAAAATGATTTAATGCCATTTAAACCACTGTTCTCCTTTCTAAAGGGTATTGCTTCATAGTCCCATTATAATAATCCAAGAGCATCAATTGGTGACCAATGAGCCATCTAGTTTATTTAAAAATATCAGTGTTTTATCATCTTTGCTCTTACCTAACTATTCTCTTCTAACATATGCAATGGACATATCTGTGCTTGCCTGAGAGTGTTTGTGTGTGTATTTGCGTATGAATGCCTACACACGTGCAGAAAATTAAGGAGTAGTATGTACAGCTGAAATCATTTGAAAGAGCAGAATTCTTTAAGTAGAAAGTTTTTCAGATAGAGAAATATGAACATATAAGTATGTATAGCTATGTTTCTAATGAATTAGTTACCTTCACTCAATTCTAAAGGTGTCTCAGAGATGACAGACCATATATATATGTGTGTGTGTGTGTGTGTGTGTGTGTGTGTGTGTATACACATTACCCAGAAAGTAAGGTAGAGCTCTGAGATTGTCTAAACAACTTTAATAGAGCAAAAGTTATCCTTTGGTAAGGCAGAAATGGGATTGATTTACTATGTCCTTTCATTACTTTATAACAATTTAAAAGAGACCACTCTTCTTGTGGCAGATTTTAAATGCATTTGCTTTAAGCAGCCCATGATGAATGAGAAGAAAAATCAAGGGGTATGTGAAATAAGGCAATTAATCATTGCGTATTAGTGGAGAGAAATTTTAAATTAGAAAGCCAGTGGGTTTAGTTCCAGAGGGGTCTTTTAAACATTCCCCATACCCTGTAATGTACAGTGACCCCTCAAGAATAAATATTGTCACCGGTACCTTTTTTACTTCATTGGAGGAGTCTTTATGAAGATTTATTTTCCCTGGTTTTGAGAAATATTGGCATCAAGTACTTTTTGTTGCTGTTAAAAAGGACCATTATGTAGCCCATTTAAGCTACAGTAACCACAATAAATTTAAAAGTTACTCATGTGTTACTTATGTGTTTTGCATCACATACTCACATGGAGTCCTGACAAAGTGACAGCTTGCTAGAAATTCCAGTAAACAATGTATAGCACAGTGCACCTGAAATACTCACATATAGATGGGAAGCATTGAATAAAACTCTAAAAGACAATGCATAATAAGGCCAGTGGGAGAATTTGTTGGCTTTTACTGGTCTGGATAATGTGAAAATGTGATGTTATATGCATTACTTAGCCTGTAATGTTGATAGTTAGAAAAATCAGATTCTAATGGGGAATTATAACTATGCAGTCCACTTTCTGATGCACTAGGTGGTGGATCTTCCCATTACTTGCCTTGAAATGTCAGGTATTTCTATGCTGTTGCACGAATGCTTACAAAAAAATTACATCTTTCTTCAGTGGCATTTGGAAAGTCATACGTATCTTGGCATTTTCTTGAAAAAATTCAGT
>VZRX01018538.1:0-31369 GCA_013398075.1 Notiomystis cincta | reverse complement strand
CACCTGTCTCAAACTGCAACACCAGACCCCACATGGATGATATTCCAGCAGTCCTGTGATGTCTGGATGGGAACAATTTAAGCCTCAAGATATGGAATATTTTTCTGGCTCAGTTTGCTCATGTTATTCTATTTCCACATGCCTCAGTTTATTTGTTTAAAAGCTACAGATTAATCCATTTTCCATTTTGGAAAGAACAACTGATGCCAAATGATAGAGAAGTTAAGCTAGCATTTTCCTGCTGGAACCCATAATCCTTCCTTCTTATCACAATTTTCCCAGAATATCTCTCATAAACAAACCGAAGAAACTTTGCCAAGTTACTAAACGGTTCAAAAATTCATAAGACAAGCAAGAACACGATAGCACACTTTGTCACACCAAATGAAAACATTAATGAAAACTCAACACTTCAATATATGGAGTCTTACTGTGACCTCCTGCTACTGTTTCTCTACTGACAAGCAGAACTGCCACTTTTTCATAACTTGGTGAAATACTGTTTTATTACTCATAGAGTTCTCTTCATAATTAGACCCTTAATGGAGCCAGCTTTACTCTCCATGCTGAAAAGACAAGGAAAGTAGGACTGTGATGACTCACAACAGATTGCCACAGCAACCAAACTGGGAATAAATTCCAGCTCTTAGGCATCCTACCCCACTGCTTTCACTTCACCACATATGTTTTAGATTTCAGAGGAAAAAATAAAATCATATGGCTTTAATAACAAAATACTGCTTTCTCTTTTCCCCATTCAGGCTTGAAAAAACCAAAATCCAAACAATCCTCAACCCTAACTCAATTAAAACCCATGTAAGTTGGGGGATACTACATGCACCTTAAAAATTATAACAATGTTCTTTAGCTATTTGGTCAAATATAATAAAAGAGTGAAACATTCACAAGGTGACTGATTACCTATTTGTTCATGTAGAATTTAAGACAGTCAGTCACGACTGATGAAATACAGCATCTAGACAATCAATGCCAGTGCAGATTATGAGGTTCTCTTCTGTCACATCCTGACACAGCTCCATGTCCGATAGTGTTTCAGAAGAGTCTTGATTCTCTTGGTGATTTTTATTTAGATCTTTGAGACTAATAATATCATCTAAAAAATAAAAAAAATTACAAACTGCAGCCAAAGACACCTGAAATTACTTTACATAGTCTGTCATTTCTGTTGTGTCAGGATAGAGTATTTTTAGAACAGGCTTTTATTTTATCACAATCATCTTGATTTTTGCCTCCTAAATGGCCTATAAATTAAAGAAAATCTTTCAGTTTTGTGTCTCATAGGGGATGGGGAGTGAGAGACAACACCCATGTATGTGTCTCTTCCTGCTCTTATGCTGCCTCTCCAAAGGCAGCCTTTCTTCTAAAATAGAGAAACTCTCCTATTTTAGGCAGTAGATTCTACCAGCTTTCAGGGAATTACTGTTGTTACAGAATCTGTGAAATTGTACTACATTAATATGTAAGTAATGGAAAAAGACAATGAGCAACCTTATCCCATAATCTTCACATTGCAGGAATTAATGAATGCAGAAGTCCAGAGCTTCACATGAACCCTGCCATCTCTCACTGCTCAAGTGTGTGACCTCAGGTGCTGTTTGACAGCAGTTGAGCATGATCCAGCTGTGCCCAGGTGGCCAAGAAGGCCAATGGCATCCTGGCCTGTATCAGGAGTAGTGTGGCCAGCAGGACCAGGGCAATGACTGCCCCCCTGTACTCAGCACTGGTGAGGCAACAACTCAAGTTCTGTGTTTAGTTATGGGCCCCTCACTACAAGGAAGACATTGAGGGGCTGGAGCCTGTCCAGAGAAGGGCAACAGAGCTGGGGAAAGGTCTGGAACACAAGTCTGATGAGGAGCAGCTGAAGGAGCTGGGGGTGTTTAGCCTGGAGAAAAGGAAACTCAGGGGAGACCTCATCANTCACTCTCTACAAGTGTCTGAAAGGAGGATGGACTCAGGTGGGGGTCGGCCTCTTCTCCCAGGCAACAAGGGACATGACAAGAGGGAATGGCCTAAAGTTGGGTCAGAGGAGGTTTAAATTGGATATTAGGAAAAAATTTTCACTGAAAGGGTGGCTGGGCAGTGGAACAGGATGCCCAGGGAAATAGTGAAATCATAATTTCTGAAAGTGTTCAAAAAGCAGGTAGATGTGGCACTTGGGGGGACATGGTTTAGTGGTGGACTTGGGCAGTTCTCGGTTAATGGTTGGACTCAGTGATCTTATAGGTCTTTTCCAACATAAATAATTCCATGATTCTATTATTATGCCGCCAATTTTTAGTGATAATGAAGCTTAATTAACTTGAAGACACTCAACCTTTCAGGGAAGCAAAGTCCCAAGAAAGACTATGTCATGCTAAACATCATTTTAATCTGGAATGGAGAAACTTGAGCTAATTACTGGAATATTTCCATGTGGGAAACTTTATAAGTCAATTTTAGCACTTGGATCAGGAAAAGTGAAGTGATGAGAGAAACCATAGCTCTGTGGACCATGGAGATGGTCAATGGCAGCACAAATTCATTTATCACATCCTCATGCTTTTCCACAAAGAGGAGTGTTATCGCTCATTGGTAACGAAAACCCTTTGATAAGAAAAATTTTATTCAGTTTTTGTATCACAGAATAGACTTACCAGTCAAGCCATCTCCATTCTGCAATCCATTTGTTTTCTGTTTTTCCTGAAACAGAAAACAATAGTCCAGCAAAAAGAAATTATGTGACAAGAGATTTTGTTATTTTGGGCAAGAACAAAGTCCATGCTCTATTTTATAATAACTAGTTCATTGTATTTACAGGATTTTCCTGATTTCTAGTACCAGACAAGGCAAAAAAGTTATTTGTAAGTTAACACTTTTCCAACTAGACAAAGAAAATCAATTTGCCTACAGTAACACAGAATAACTTCTCTGCTGCAACTCTAGCAGAGGTGATGGAGGATGAGATTTGCCTAGATGATGAGAGAAAACTGTAAGAAGGAAAACATCTGAATGATGGTAGCTCGTACTTAATGAACACAAGCCAGGTCAAGACAGGTATCAAAGTTTTTTCTCCCTTACTTTGTACACATTTCTGAAGTTGATCTTTCAAAATCTGAATCCTACCACAGCATTGAGCTGGTTCTAGAAATATTCAGAGGAGGACAGAAAACACCCATCTGCTCATTGTGGATGTTAAAGCGAATTTACTAACATAGAACTGAAGAATTCCCCTTTGCACCTGAAATATCGGAAAGCCTTCCAAAATCCCCTAAAATTCATACCTCCACAGAGGTCTTCCACAGTAAATAGATCATCTTTGAAATTTTCCAGTCAAGGGGAACTATATAATCATCTGGCAACAAGGATTCTGCAGAAGAAAATATTTTTTGCAGTTGAGTATTCAGATCTCTCCACAGCCAAAATATATCACTGAATTACAATATTTGCATGTATTATTTATATAATTTTTTTAAAGCAGATATTTTTAATGAGCCAGCAGCAAAATCAGAATTTAGAATTTCTAGAATCTAAGGCCAGTGCACAAGAGAGGAAAGAGGGGGAAGGAGATTTGGTTTTGGTTCCTTTATTTAGATAAAGCCTTTCCTACCACACTTTCATTTCCCCCACATACTCCTCTAAAAATAGGCACTAACAAGAAAAACAAAGCTTTCAGCCAAGAAATTAAAAGAAATGGAACTTTAATAATAACCTTTAAATTTTAAAATGCTTAGTTTTAAGAATTTGTGCAGTATCACTAGAGAAGTTACTTCCTAAAATGTTTTAACTCTAACACTGTTTAAGAAGCTGAAAAGAGATTCTTTGTAGGAAAACTGACTGAAATATATTCTACACTTATATGAGAATCATACAAGCAAGACAGGCAACTAAATCTTTCATTTATAAATAACTAAAGACATTTATTTACCCAAAATTTCCCCTCTAAAATAATTTCCATAAAAATTGACTGCAATTCCCAGTGTTGTAAAATAATACCACTCAAACGTGTGCATCAATAAATAGTTGCCTGTCAAGAGTATGCCACAAAAAAAAAAAAGGCAGGATAATTTTTGGAATTGTAGGGTAATAAAGGCAAACATGGCCAGCCAGGCACAGTTCCAATGGGAAAACCCCAGCAATCAGCAATCACAAGCTGGCAGAGCTTCAGAGAGATGTTGGGGTGGGTTTGTATTTCTTAAAAGGTTATTTCCAAAGGAAACTCATCTGAACTCCAGAGAATGTCATCTGTTACTGACTCAGAGAAGGACATTTGGTTCACTAACCTACTGAGTGTTTCTGAATGCCTGGCTTTTCTTTTTCTTTCTTGGAAGACTCCTGTTTTCAAGTCATAGCCAACTCCCTCTAAGATTATGAAATTTAAGATCGCAAATATGAAGATTCACCAAGTTTGGAAACGAAAAACATTTTATATATGACAGTTGAGGACATCAATAGCACTTCCTTGCTTAATTTCAGCTCAGAACATGGCAAGTTCTTTGGTGTGTGGTGCCAGATTTAGGTAAAGCAGCCCTGCAGGTCCTTTAGGGACCAAGCCAAGTAATGCTTCCTATGATTTGCATTGCTGTTCTGGCAGGTGGCATTGCAATTGACTTTTAAAAACCAACAGAGAAGTCTGAGGTCAGTTTGGGCAGATAAACAGACATAAGCTGCTCCTCAGTTGTCAGATTAAAATTTCCATATGAAAATTCATGCTTAACTTTAAATTCTACTGAAATCAACAGATGTAAAGGTCTGTATACTGAAAAGCTGGTCTGTGTTTTTTAATCCTATTTGCTGGCTAAATGAAAGCTACAATTTCTCCACTAAATTTGGACCCAAGAAGCTGAAAAACATGCTCAGGGGACATGGCTTGTTCCGGAGGTGTTCTAGGGTGACTCGCAAGCAAAACTCTTGCTGCTGGTTACAGCTCTGTGGGATTACATTAGCCTGCAGTATACTGGGAAACAATGGATGCCACACTCAACTCCTTTGAGGACTGATTGTCTTTTACCTGCTAACTTAAAATTATTAAACTGGAAGCACAAAAAGAAGACATTTGGAGCTCTGGAAGGCAACTACACAACACTGGGACATATTAATCAGGCACAATTAAACAGAAGGCATTCACTATCAGAAAACACGTATTGTAAATTTGATATTCAATTTCAAACTAAATTAGATTTGGGGAAAGATTTTCAACAGTATCTAAACCATGTAAGAGTGTATGAAACCTTTACCAAAAAAAAGAATGTTACTATCTGGAATATAAAACCAAACACGCAGTCATTATATACGAGCACACATTTTGTACCACATTTTCATTTAGTTCCATAATGATCACAGTAAAATCTTACTCAGTAGGATGTATTAAAACATCATTTAGTTCTGTAATCAACACAGCAAAGTCTTACTAGGACATATTAAAATGTCAGCAAGTGTTTCATGTTTGGATTTAAAGTTAGTCAATTTCTGTTTCTAAAAAGACTGCAAATACAAGGTCAAACCAAAAGTCCCTTCAACAGAGACTGAAGATTTTAGGTAAAAATTAAAAATTATCACCAAAACAGCAGTGATTTGTTTCAACAGGATTAACATTTAACTAAGAACTGCAATAAAACTTAGTTTTTAACCACAGTCCTTTTGTTTGTTTTTTGGTTTGGAGGGAGTGCTTTGGTTTTTGTTTGTGGTTTTGAGGGGGTTGTGGTTTTTTTTAATTTTATATAGGAGTAGTAAGAAAAGCATTATACCCAGTGGAAGACCTGGAGAACCAAAGAGCTGCACAAGTTGAAAAGCAAATCCTAATGACAAGGGAAGTCCCAGACAACTACATTTCATATCTGCATCTTGATAATCTTCAAGTTGTGATGCTTTTGCTGGCTCAGAGTCATCTGCTTCATTTGCATTTTCACTGCAGCTTGCCAATGTATTAGAATCTTCTAGATATTCAGAAACAACTTTAACAGAAGACAAAATATCTGGTTGGCCATTTGTAACCTCTGAAGAAACGTGTTCACCCTCGTCCTCTTTTTTATTAACTACCTGTTGTGGCTGAAGGGTTGTAGCTTGCTCCTCCTTTGTTTTGGAATCTACATGAACCCTGCAGGTACATTTTGATAGAGGAGAACCTTCTCCTGAATGAATGCAAGAAACATTGTGTAACAGACCATCTGCATCCGGACTGGGTAAGGCATATTCCTGCAATGCACGCTCCTGTTCACGCACTTCTCCACAGTTCTTGCTTAGAAAGTTCTTTTGCCTCACTTCCAAAACACTCTTTTGGGGAACGTCTTCTCTTATCAGGACATCCTTCCCTCCCTCTGTATGACCAGTGATCTGTCTTGGTAGGCTAAACTTTGGTGCTAAGTTGACAATTCTCCTGCGTCTCTTCCTCTTCAATGTTATTGGTGTAGCATCATTTATTGGCACATTTGCTTCACTTGAACCCTGCATGAAGGCAGCCCTGGCTTCCACTAGAAAATCAAAGTGCACTTTAGCAGTTGGAGATGCAGACAGACCATTGCTTATTACATTGCTAACCTCCTCAGTTTCTGTTTCATGATGGTCTTCCTTTATCAATCCTTCATTTGACTGACAGCAGTTCAGCTCTGCTGAACTGTTTGTGTGAGTCTGTTCAGGTTTCCTCACTTTTGGAGGTCTTTGTTCACTTACAAATTTATCCTCAGTGCAAGGAGAGAGAGAAACTTGAGTATTGAGGCCCATCTGCAACTCCTCAGAAGATAAATTAATTGAAAAAAAAGCCCAGGCATCGGAGCTAGTCTCTTCTGCTTTTAATGGACATTTGCCCTCTGCGTTATCAGGCACATTATCAAGTACATTTGAATTGTAACACTGAGAGATTTCTTTTTCTTCACTGTTTAAACTTACCAGCTTGGCTTCCAAGTCAGGTTCATGTGTAATTTGACATGATCCCAGTTTGTTTTCTGTGCTTAACAGTGACATATCATGGTCTTCAGAAATGCCTTCTGTTTCCTGGATGGAATTTCTATCATTGCTTATTTTTAGAAAACTGCAGAGATTGTGCCTTTGATGTGTTTCCTCATCATCTAAGACATTTTTGGTTAGGTTTTCAGTACAAAAAGAATCTACAACTCTTAAAAGCAAACTGTCACTTTCTACAGGCAATTCATTTTTCCATGCAGTATTTGACATCAGTGAGTCCTCAGGCACAGTGACCAGAAAACTCTCTCTTGAAACCCCTGCAGCTTCTTTCAGGCTTTCATCACCACTCTTAGGCTGCTCTTCACAAACTGTTATTGGATCCTCTGGGCCTTTGCTGAATGTACACAATGATTTTTTGTTTTCTTCTTCTAAATCACCCTCTTCACTTTCTGTTCCATCGTGGTCACCTGGAACTGTATGATGAGCCACTCCATACAACATTTTCTTCGTAACTTCTGCACGATTACTTTTCATTGTTTTGTTTCTTTTTCTCTTTTTCTTCTGTTTTGCTTTTGTTAACAGGTATCCAGTGTTCTTGCTTAAAATCGTCTCCCTATGTGAAAACAAAAAAGATTAAATGTAAACTCCCAAACAAATAAAAAAACCAAAACCCCACTAAATTAGAGTAACAATGTATTCATGGTAATCAATTTGAAGAATAGGTACTTTACGTTAATATGATGACCAAACACAGACTATCTACTTTTTTCAATAGATAAGATGTCAGATAAAACTTTCAACTGATTAAACAAATGTTTAATCAGTACAATACAGGACAATCCTGAACACTTAAATCTGTTTAAATAAACCCCAGCTGCCATTTCAATAACTTCACTTTACAAAAAGTATCATGAATCATTGCAATATCAAACATTGTGTTACTGAAGGTCTTTTTAGCATCATGTTTGAGTAAAAGATGTTGAAGAGCTGGTGATATTCTGGAATTTCATTAAATGCCATGCTGAGCAGAAAGGTACTACGTGGAAGACAATGTCATCCATTAAGATCAAATACTCAAATTCAAAGCATACTAACCAAAATCCAAATAATGTAAAGTTACAGTGACTACAGCAACTCTGATATTTACTGTTCAGTATATTACGTGTTGACTCACACATATTTGGAAGAAATATTTCATACTTTATTACCAACAAAATAGTACACTGTGGAAAAATTATGATGGGGGTAGGAAAAATGACATGTTTATTTACAGTTAATTTTGTAGCTCTTTTCAGAACATCTTATTTATTTTGTCTGAATTTCTCATCAAATTTAACAGAATGCAGCCCTGACTTCTCTGAAATCTTGACATTGGCACATCAGTCAGGTAACCCTGAAATGAATGCTTGTAAGAAAAACCCAGTCCAGGGTTCCATCCAGGAATCTAACATCTCCCTTTATAATTCTTCAGAGAGATGAGATTT
Source organism: Notiomystis cincta (assembly GCA_013398075.1). Lineage (NCBI taxonomy): Eukaryota > Metazoa > Chordata > Aves > Passeriformes > Notiomystidae > Notiomystis > Notiomystis cincta. The sequence continues at coordinate 22,988 of VZRX01018538.1, read as the reverse complement.
TCAGAGCTAAGTTTGATTGATAAATCTCTGTACCAAAGATCAGCTCCTTTTCTTTATTTCCTCACATTTCTGAAAGCCTTTGTTTGGAATAGTACTTCACACAACACACTAAGGCAAAGCAACAGCTAGAATTATAGGGTAAAATTAATTAATTTGGGGAATGCATATGCAAAATTACCTGCTTTATTAAGTGCTGTATTCTGAAATTCTTGAGAGAAATAATACAAAACAAACCATAAAAGGGTGACTATCAATGTAGAGGGAAAGCTGATCATTAGGAGGCAGCCTGGGAACTAAAGGTCATCTATGGAAATATATCCTTACCCTTTAATCATTCTTAAATTTATTCATTATTTGTCTCTTAAAAGTTCTTCCTTAATTTGAACTCTACAAAGCAAACCCTCCTAAATCCCTGAGTGCAAAGGACAGCAACAGCCTTCTCAGCATAGCCATGAAGTTTGTTCACTGCAACAGGATTCAAAAGTCTTGGTGCCTTGATATTGCTGCAAAGGGCACTATGGATCTCCATAGTGATCTTGTTGTAAAGCACACAAAATTTCTTGCCCTATAATAGTATCTAGATAAGAAATCCAACTAAGAAATGGTATTTCCTTCAAATGTTGGCATTTAAGTCCAAATGGTGCTTTTCTCCAAGTATTGAAAACTGACTTCTCCTTTTCCAGATCTGTGTATTTTCAGTACAGCGCTCTATGGTTTAAATGGGAATGTCCACACCACTGATGACTGAAGTTAGCCAAGGCAAATTCCATGCTGAATTCTGTTCACAATACACTCCCTAGTCAGCAACATACCTCCTGTCTCTCCAGAAAAAGAGACATAGGATGCCAAAGTTTTAGGATTGGATAGATCTTATTTGTCTACTGAAATGAACTATATCAAAGTGAAGTACCTGAAACAGTAGCTGGAGAGATTACTTTCTTACATATACCCCATATATGCAGAAATTGTATACTAATTCAAGATTATATCTTAAATCTTGACATTAACATTCTTCTTTGGTGCAGAAAATTCGTAACTTGAAAGTGGTTTTAGACAAGGAAATTCTCTGGAGTTTTTAGATTCATAAACCCCCTTACCAGTGAAATAGAAAATAATGTCCCAAATTTGACTCTTTTTAATGTAGTGGGGAATAAAACATCAGACCTGTGCCCAAAGTCCAAGAAGAATTTATTGTTGTGCCTAAAAGTCCTTGTGCTGCCAGAACAACTGCAGAAATGAAAAACAAATTATCCATGTCAGCACTGGCACAGGAAATGAACGAACTTCTCCAGCCTTGATATTATTATAGCTATACTTTGCTTATCACTCACTTCTCCCAGATGTGAATTTGCATTGCTGTTGCTGAAAATTAACTTCTCTAATACTGATGCAAGCATGTTTCTGGTACCTAACCCCTGGCACATCTGACAACACTTTGAGGACAATGCTGACAGAAACTTTCTTAGGCTGGGATGTTGCATCAAAGGGTACTGCAGAAATGAGGGAAAAAGTCTTAAAGGTCTAAACACTTACTTTGTCTCCTTACTATTAATTCTGAATCAGGAAGGAAAACCACACTGGATGGGATTCACTTTAGAATGCAAGAACAGAAAAAAAACATGCACCAAATAATGGGAAAAGAATCCCCCAGATGACCCAGAAAAATTAACAGCTATTACTGCATTGAAATTGTTGCATGTCAAAATAATAACAAATGCAAATGTTGATCCAGGATGATGATTTAGCATACCTGGATATGATCATGATTAGTGACATTCAATAGTTCATCATAAATACAACAATGTCATTTTTGTGCTTTGGAAATACAGAGGTTTTATAACAGCTCAAGGAAATTAGTTTTCTAAAGATTTGAATTTCCTAAAGAAAGGACTAAAGCAAAAAGGAAAGTGATGAACTATTAAGTGTAAAATAATAAAATGCATTAGTCTTTATGGTTCCAGGTAACTTTTGTTTTTCAACTGATTCTAAGAAAAGACTACACCAAGGAAATATGCTAATGCACTGTGATGGCACAGCTAAAATTTCCTTCTTGGGGTATAACCCAGTACCATGTTAAGTTTCTGCATTCAATTTAGCAAATTCTCTACTAGTTTTCATGAGATTTATCTTCATTCCTCCTCTTTTATTCCACCTACATGCCTTTTGAGAGTTTTTCTTACTGTAAAACCATATGGCACACAAATACCGAGAGAAAGCAAGAACCAGCATGGAGACAGACTTTACAGGGACATTTGCTAGTGAGCTGCTATTAAACCCATACAACACATGTGAAAGGGAAAAGAAAAAAGGTGCTATTTCAGCTGGTATTTAAATTTTGCTACATCTTATGCATTTAGAAACCTGTTTAGTAATAAAAAGACCTGAAAAAAATATAATGGTATCTTTGTTGAAATAGGAATTCCCCTACTGTAACACTTTTAAATTTCTCAGCCTACTGTTTAGACAATACTAAAAGCTTTTTGCCATAACTCTGTTACATGTGACTTTAAGGTTGTACTGCCCAGCTCGATTGAGAGTCAGTGCTCAGACAACACTTTTAACTGGAGAAACAAATGTACTTTCACAAACACTGAGGCAGAACATGCCAGTTAATTAATCTAAAGCAATTAGTCACATTTTGCTGAAAAATGGCAGAGTTACTTATTTGCAGTTATACAGATTTCAGCTCCAGCATGCAACTAAGCTGTTAAAAAAAAAAAAAAATGCCTGCAGTCACTCCTGTAATGAAATATAGGATAGAAATCATACAATCATTTAGGTTGGAAAAGACCTCTGAGATCATTGAGTCCAGCCGTTAGCTCAGCACTGCCAAGTCCCTCACTAAACCATGTTCCCAAGTACCACATTTACATGTCTATTAAATACCTCCAGACATGGTGACTCCACCACTTTCCTGGGCAGCCTGTTCCCATGCCTGACCACTGGTAAAGAAATGTTTCCTAATCATCACGCAAGATGGAGGAACAGATAACTTTAAAATCCAATTCTATATGACATTTAGCAATGAGGTACATGGTCTTTCAGAAATGTATGCCATCATTAATCTCCAAAGTCTCTGGACTGTATTTTCAATACAGAAATTACAGCAGAGCAGCTTGCATAAGATGGCATTTACTGGCATACACTTCACCTTCCCCATCTGGTAAGTCCAAGTACATTCTTGAATTCCTTGTGACCTAATTTTGCTTCAGCAACAACTAAAAATTGAAGTTATAATTTTGGAATAACAAAAAAAGCCAAGGTACCAGCCTTTTTGTTACATATCTTGCCTTTAACACTGAAATGAGTGAAAAAGACCTAATTCCTCAAAACCAGAAGGAATATTGGTATCAAGCGATCAAGCAATTGGGAAAAAAACGCCAAACCTGCCAGCATTACTGGGCTTCCTGAAAATTGAAATTCCATTAGACAGCTGAGCATCCGACTTAGCACTTTGCTGCTGAAGAAACAGTCTTTGTCACCCTTTCCTACTTTGCTCCAGATGTTGCCCTTGCACTTCCCACTACAGTCTTTTCCTGGCTCTACCACCCTCCTTGTGGGGGGATTCACTTGCCTGATCTTGCATCAGAAGAAGTACATACTTCACTGTTAAGCTCATTTAACTTTCCAAACAAGTAAATTGCCTAGCTAAGATAAAGAAGTGGTTAGTGGGATCAGGTGAGTACTTTCAGCAGCAACACGTCAGGTTGCCTCACAGCAAGGAAATTCGCCACAAACGATTTGTAAGAAAAGTTTACACATTACAGTGTTGCAAATTAATTCTCTCTGCCCCCAGTCAGTAAACATCTTACTAACTGAATTAAATCTGAAGTAACTCAGTACTTATTATTCTTCTGTCTCTCCACAGCATTGCCACTGGGGGTGAGATTTAAGTACCTTTATAAAATATGCTAATCTATCACAATGTCAAAAAGCTGTTCGAATCTTTATATTTTCTACAGGAGTGATGTATACACAGTTCTGTGCAATTGTATAATCAGTCATCAGACTGCTGCCCTGTTATAGTCCAGACACAAAAGACATTGATCCGGAGAGTACAAACAGAATAGCATACAGTTGGTTTGATTAAGCATGCCTTTAGAAGCTGTTCATTTAATCAAACACATGGCAAAGTGCAAGCACTTTACTTTCAAAGTTTAAAAACCCAAATAACCCAAACACCAAAACCCCTACATTCCTGAGGTAACAGCAATTCTGTTTCAAATGACAGTCCATTCACTCCATGGAAATTTCAGGTGGGGTGACTTTGTCCTGCCTGGTTCATGAACATTATAAATATCTTATGATTTAAATGTCCTATTTTGGCTTCTTAGACATAGAATATGTTGACCAAGACTAAAGGAATCAATCCTGAATATACTATTTGATACATATGTGTCCTGAATATACTTGTGCCCAGTATGAAAGATCTACTTTCTGAACAAGTGAACCAAAAGCTGCTTCAGCCTCCTCTAGATGTCATAAATATCTCACCTGACACAATTAAAAATTCTGAGAAGAGAAACAAAACTCCCCCAGCAATAGATGGACTGATGGATGACAACAATGGAGGTGCCATTTTTTCTTTGACTGAATTTTTCCACACCATTAAGTAAGACTTGGTGTTAAAAAGCAGGTTAAGAAGGAGAAAAAAAGGACATGAAACACTCCAAGTGATGTGATTACATCTTAAGGGGATGCACTTGCAATACAGAGAAAAAACACTGCCGTTTCACCATCAGTCTTTCCCTCATGAAGGCTCAGAGGATCAGTTTTAAGTTCTGGCAACATTTAGTCCTTTGAAGAGAATATGATGGGCACAGATGCCAACGTTACTCACTGCAAGTACAATACCAATCATCTTGTCATGCACTCTAGAGTTACTCTTCAAATAAATACATAAATAAATGTTATGATAAGAAAATAAAAAAAACACATGCTAGAATACATCATCCTAGCACCTGAACACAGATGACAGCAATCATAACAGGATGTAAAGATAAGCAAGTACAACAAAAGGGTTTTAAAAGTAAAAATGAGATTTAAAGATTGAAGTGATGACCGTTCTTACCAATGCACATTCACACCAAAAACATATGTAAAATGAAATTTGAGATGAGACACAAGATCAAGTTGAAGAAAAATATGGGTGGGAAACTAAGGAAGCAACGGGGGTATAATGAGAGCAGAATGAAATATTTGGAGATAAGTAATAAACTATTCCCTGTTAGGAACTTTCAATGATGACAGATTTTAGCTGTATTTTAAAAACTTCAATTAGCAAAATTACAGCAAAGACCTAACTAACTGCCAAAGCACAGACCATAATATTGGAACAAAAGCATGAGTTTTAGAAACATAAGAAGATACTGCAAACTTAAGGAGGAAAAAAGTATGAGGACAAATATACTGTAGGACACAATATACTACTTTTAACAGAACAAGAAAACAATTCAAAAAGACAACTTAGGGAGTGGGACACTATATGCTCAGCTTTTAAATCAGCAAGAGTTTGGACTGAGGCATTTAAAAACGTAGAGAATAAGGTGTAGCTCTCCACATAAATTTATAACCAACAGAAGAAAAGACAAGGAGAAGATGGATCCAGAGTTATGAAGATAACTGCAATAACAAACACACAGTACTCAGAAGAGAAAAAAAAAGCAGTTCAAGAATAAACAAAAAAAAGGGCAAAATTACAAGAGGAAAACAGTAAAAAAAAAACAGTATCAGCAAACATTAAGTAACCAGCCTCTAACCTGGATTATAGCAACAGTAAAATTCAAACATTGGTAACTGCAGACAATGTTGCTACTCAGAACATCTGCTCCACTTGTTGCACTCGTTCTGTGCATTTCAAATGTTCTATGAAATGCTGAGAACTACAGAGCATTCAGTTAAAATGCACATTCCCTGGATGTTATTACACCTTTTTCAACCAATCTCCATACTTCATCATGGAGATGATCCATCCAAATTTAGTTACGTTTCCGCATACTACACTTTGGTATAAACTCGTTTCCCCTTTCAAGTAACTTTCACCAAAAGGACTAGAGATACACAACAGACATGATGAATTGCCCCCTTAAAGATGATTACTTTTTACAAAACAGCCCTGTATTATTCCTAGAGTGCTGGGAATGAGTAGATGCAGAAAACTGTCTTTCAATTCTGCAATTTAGTAAGCATCAGTAGAAATTCTGTCTTTGGACAGAAAATAAAAAATTACTTTAGATAAGTACCAATATATGCTATTATAGTCTAGTTCTGTAAAGACAATACAGCTAACAAGAGACAAACGGACACTGAGGGAAGGAAAAGGGAGTCAGCTGAAGGTGTTGTCAGGAACCTGGGAGCAACTCTGACATCACAGCTATGAAACAGTGTAACCACAATGAAGGGTACAGTCAGTTTTGCTGCTACAGTTAAAGCCAGAAACTTAGTGTCCATCTGAGAATAAGAACAGCTGGCATCCAGCACCCTGAGACCGGGCAGCACTTCCATTAGGGATTTAAAACTTCTCTGATAGGTAAGGGCTAAGTCTTCTGATATCCTGGACACTGCTCTCACTCTATCACTTAGAATAGTAAGATGTGGGATAAACTGTTCAATAACTGCTCATAGATTATTACAACCTGTAATACAGGCTACCCAAACCTAGGGCAAATGAATAAAATAATTTTAAAAGTATTGTGAATAAAGTAACAGTCACATAGCATTATGCGCCTATGACTAGGACTGATTTGTACAATACATCCCTTAGAAATAAGGAAATGTTTATTCAGTCAGCTAAAGCAGCATTTCTTAGTCTATTAGCAATTTAAAAAGAGATTAAACAATGTCCACTATAGAATTCAGCCTTTTTAAAATCAGTAGTTAGAAATCATGCAACTACATGTTCCAAAAGTTAAACTGGATTAACAGACAGAACAAAACAAACTCAAAAAAACCAAATCAACCAAACAAACACCAAAACAAACAAACAAAAAAACCACCACCACAACAACAAAAAAAACCCAAAACCCCAAACCAAAACAGAAAAAAAAATTAACATCACTAAAAAGACTGCAAGTAGAAACGATTTTTTTGTTGTTGTTGTTTTCATGGATATAATATATTCTGGCTTGGCACAACATGATATTGTTACAAGAGCACTGTAAATCAGTAAGGTACACATGATGTGGTCAAGGACTGCCTGCCTACCAGAGAAATGAAGTGGCAGCATTATCAGCTGAAAGGAAACTGCAAAGACCAATTCCAGACACAATACTTCAATGCTTTTATTATCTTCCATCTAGCTTTACACTGACAGTCTGTTTCAAGCAAAAACCACCATTTGCTGCTTCTCTATTACTACAGAAATAAATTATGACAAATGTGAGATGATCAGACCTTGACAAACTCTGTTACTTACTTTTTTTTCAGAATAAGACCAATTACATTTTCACACATTTTTCTGTTAACTCAAGCAGGTTTACACCTAATTTCAACCAACTAGCCTATAAAAAGAGAAAAAAACCCACCCTGCAACAAATTTATTGATGAACAAAATTTTCAACTAGGATATTAACAGAGAGCTTTAACCTTTGCTCTTGCTTTTATTTCAAAAGGATGAAAACACAAACATTAAAATGAGACAAGCATCACTTCAGAAACACTGAAGTATTTCTACATCCGATCCACATGAAATACTGGAAAAAACGAGGACTTAATTTCAATTTCATTTACACTGTCTTGTTAATGCTTTTTGCAGGGAATTCTTAATATGTGTGACTGTTCTTTTGAAGTCTCAACATATACCTAGTCACCTCATCTCCATGATGCAACAGCATGGAGCAAAACCACTTCTTCCAGAAAATCTGATTGTTAGGAGAAAGCAGCAGTTAAAACTACATGTCACAAATGAATGTGAGAATTCTTCTAATTCACTGAGAATGAAACTTACTGGTCAGCTCAAAGAAGAAAATACCAACAGTCTAAATTACAACAGGGAAGACAGACACAAAACAATTAAATACAAGTGTAATGGGTCCTATCTCAGCTAGAGAAAGCCTTGTTTTCAGTTATCTATTAGCAGACAAACAAGCATCTCTGCACAAGGTTTCAAGAGACACATGAAAAGAGACAAAATCTTCTTCTTAAACACAAAAAGCTTTAAAAAATTATGCATCATGGCAAACTAGATTAAAGTTAATCTCCAGAGGATATGGCTACAAGAAGACAGAACTTCTCACAGGAGGTAACATTACATGTTAAAAAATTAGCAGTGTTACACTAGGTTGCCATGGTTTATCCCCAACTGTCATCCCACACAGCCCCTCACTCAACTCTCTCCTGGTGGAATGAAGAAGAGAACCAGAGGGGTAAAAGTGAGAAAACTCATGGTTTGAGACAAAGACAGTTTAAGAGGTAAAGCAAGAGCTGCACATGCAAACGAAACAAAACAAAGCAAGGAATTCATTCACCACTTCCCACAAACAGGCAGGTGTTCAGCCATCTCCAGGAAGGCCAGGCTCCATCACAGGGAACTGTTACTTGGGAAGACAACCACGACCATTCTGAACCCCCTCACTCCTTCTTCCTCCACCTTTATATACCGGGCATGACGCCATAAGGTCTGGGATCTGCCTTTGGTCAGCTGGGGTCAGCTGTCCCAGCTGTGTCCCCTCCCAGCTCCCTGTGAGGAGCAAAGGCCTTGATTGTCTGTAAGCACTGCTCAGCAGTAACAAAAACACCCGTGTGTTATCAATACTGTTTCCAGGACAAATCTAAAACACAGTCCAAGACCAGCTATTCTGAAGACAACTAATTTTATCCCATCCAAGACCAGCACACAGGATTTCTAGGGTTTGTTCTTGGGGTGGGGACTCTTTTCTTGTCCGTACAAAATTAAAATAAGAAAACTAAATCACCCAAAGAACGCTGATAAAAATTTTTGCTAATTTGGGAAGTAAACCAATAAACCATGAAACAGCAGCTGAGATGAAGCAGTAAAACTAGGATTTTTCCCTATACAGCTGATGCTAAGTGGTCTGCTATATGAACCAATTTATGTATATTCTACAAATTAATTTTCATTTAAATTTCATGCTTAGAAAAGTGTTAAATTTACTTACCAAACATCCCACTAGTTTCAAGTATGCAGGAGAAATTTAGAATTTGTATTTATAATATTATGGTTCTATGCATTAGTTAATTTAAAAAGAAAAAACCAACCCCACACTTATTTCATGAAGTATGATGAACTAGCAATTTATTTAAAAAGTGAACAATAGGAAACATTTGTTCTATGTATATTATCTTCATCAACACAAATATTGTATAGAAAGTACAGATGGTAAGAAATTTCAGATCCCCTGTCTAGCTGAGCAGCAAGTTCTTACATTTCTTGCATGTACATTTTGACCAAATAACTGACTTTCCTTGGTTTTGAGGACATGAGAAATTCAGTATCTGCAACATGATTTCACATTTTTTATTTTTACCTATAAACAGTGTAGTGTAAAATCAGCTTCTGAGATGTATGTCTGTCCATGATCTGTGGCTGTTGTATCCTCATAAAACATGATTATACCATGAAACAGAAAAGTGTCACACTGACAGTAATTCCAGCGTGTTTTCACCTACCATGTCACTGTACTTACCTTGGAATACAGCTGCACAGACGGAGCAATTTGTAAATGTTTGATACAGAAACAAATTGCAAAACTTCCCTGTCCTAAGTGTCCTTTGCAAACTGCAGGCCTATTGATCAGCATGCTTTGCACAGCAGAAACATTCCCATCCACCAATAATTAAAAAGGTAACACAAGAAAAGCTGTACCATCTTAAAACAGTATGAATTAATACCTATTCAAATAGCACTGCTAAAAAACCCATTTCAATCTTCAATCATCAGCTCTTTTTTGCCATGCCTTAGTGCACTGTGTGAATATTACAAAAGCCTCAATAAATTTTATCATGTTATAGCTTACAGTAAAATAGAGTAAACAAGGCTAAAACCTTATATATCTCCCCAACACTTAAAATGTGTTTTCATGTTTAATATAAGAACTTTGGCATAATTAAAGTATTACTGAGCATTTACAATGATATCCATGATTCTTTTGAGACATGGAGGAAGATAACCATGAAAACTAAAATACAGAAGATACTTGATATGAATAACAGACAATGAAGGAAGATAATTAATATGGTTGAGGAGCCTCTTTTGTACACATACATGTAATTCAATATATTAACAATGCATGCGCTACTGAAATATTTTAAATTCTTTCTCAAATAATTAAAACAAATTTAAATTTGCACAACAGGTGTAGAAAACCACAGAAAGATACTTCATTATATACCTGGATTTTCAGCTCTCATGGTACTCAGACCTTATTGATGAAGTAATTTTTAGGGTCTATTCAAAAACTGTCTACAATTAAAAAAAATATGCTGGCTTTGAAATTTTTAACATTCTGATCCTGTGACACCAAATGAATAATAGATAACCATCCAAATTCTTTTAGTTACATACTCATGTTCTTGACAAAATATCCTACGCAACATTTGGTCATTTGGTGTGTAAGGAAGTCAAGTGTAGCTAGGTTGTTTCAGTTGGCAGGTTAGTAATAATGCTCATCTGTACAAAATCCTATGGGCTTGAAAAATAATATAAAGTACTGCATTGAACTACTTCAACAATACTGAACACAAATATATTTTATTAATACAGCAAGCTGTTAGAAAAAAGGCAAAGTGAACGCTTACAAATTCATCATTTTTTTATGAGAAAAAGAGCAGTAAGTTAGTCAGTCTCCATGCTGGCTCATTCTTTGTTATGTGCTAAACAGATTACATTGGCTATGCCAAAATTAGGAATGCAAGATGGTTTTACAGAATTATATCCACTATTTATATTGAATTGATGCATCTCAATTGTGGACTGGGAACTGACAGCCTGATTCTTGAATACTTCATTTTTATTGAAAATGAAAGAAAATGACTTAGAAAGACACAGCTGTGAAATTTTGGGTGTTTAGTGGCAAAATTTAGAATTTCTTTTTCAGTCAGCACAAAACAAATCAGTGGTGTGCCAACATCATCATAGTTTATATAGTACTGAGGGGAATAAATAAAAAAGTAATTCAGGTCACACAGTTTATGGCTGTACTGGCAGAATACTGAATACTTGAATACTGTACTGGCAGAATGTTGCTTCAGCTGCCACATAAACTTCTGAGACCAAAAAAGAAAGGAAAAAACCCAAAAAGACCCACAACTAAACAACAACCTCTTAACTGAGATTAGAAAACACTAGCCAAAATTTTGCCAATTGGCAATACATGCCAAATAAAACTAAAGGATGATCCAGAACATAACTGCTTTCAAAAAAATTGCCAAAAAGGTAAGAAGACTAAATAACAATCATTAAAATGGATTATTACATAAATAAACTATTACTTCTCTTTTAAAATATCCTTAATATGACCCCTTGTTTAAAAAATCTGATCAACAGTTACCTAATATATGACAACATCATTGTCTTAGATTTATGAAGACTCTGCTATATGCCATACTATATTAAATATTTTACTAAAATCCAAGCTCTTACAACTTTCATAAATATAGTTTTAAAAAACATTGAATGTACAATTTTATTTACATGCAAGTCCATTAAAAAGAACAACCTCCAGAAGAAAATGAGTCTTGAAATAGGCCTATTTGAAACAGAGAAGATCACTACTTTACTGGAGGTGATGATATGTTTTAAAAGGGCAGATAACAGATTCTTATCAACTGACTGCAACTGTGTTACTGGCTACTGTAAATACTGAAAGAACTCCATGAGTCTGTATTGTCTCCCCACCTATGTCTTCTCTGCAGAGGTGGTCTTGGATTGTTTTTGTGAGGAGGTACCACGGAATTCATGACAATAGGGATGGATATTTGATATTCGTATCGTTCCAACATCTGAGCAATCTTCTCACGAGTGACCCCATGTTTATTCCTCCTACAAAAACAAAAATTTAAATAAATTGTCTGGTATGGTTTTAGTTACATATAATTTTATATGTAAGTGTATATATATATATATACATATACATATATATACATATACATATATGTATATATACATATACATAGATATATATACATATACACACAGAGAAATGCATGTCACAGTCTTTAAGAAAAAACCCTTTAAATTCTCCATTTTTTCTTCTTGCCTTTACTACACTATATCCTCATTCTCTAGGTATTCAATTTGTGTTAAGGTTTATTTTAACGATTCACAGCTGCATGTACTGAGTAACAGTAAACAATGCAGTTATTCTTCTTCATACAGAAATGTGATGTTATTCACTATAACTATGCACCTGAATTACCCTAGAAGGATTTTGCTATTTGTTCATCAGATTTTACATGGTACACTAGCTAATGAGGAGAGGGATGAATAATAGCATAGACTACTCCTTATGAAAGCAATGTTCAAACTAGCATAAAAAAAAGCAACTACACTGTTTCAAGACTTAATGACAGATTATTTTCTCATCAAGAAATATCTTTACAGAGTAAGAAGCAATTTTAGTTCTGAACCAGAACAACATGCTCACAACACTTCCATCTACTAGTTGTGCCTAACACTTGCTTTAAGTTTAGAAAACACATGTAAGGGAAAAGCCGCTGTCCTGTTCTTGCAGTGCTCAGTAACCAGCTACTTCCAGGGAGAACTTGGTCTATTAAGAATCTGAGGTGTTACACCTTACATCAGAATGCATATATCTTCTTGGTATCTATGGAATAGGACCTTAAAATCCATGTTAGTAGAGAATTTCAGTCTCTGCCAGAGGAAAACCATAAGCCTCTTGGACAAACTGAATGTCAGAGAATTGCTAGAACTGTAACAGAAATGAATCTAAAAGAAGAGACATAAAATACAAAATGTTTTGATAGCATAAACAAGCATTTATCATAACCCAATATTTCTTATTGCCAAGAAATCTTGTCCAAGCTAAATTACTTCCACAACAAACCAACAGGGAATATATTTCTGCATCTTTGTGCTTTCTGTCAGGGACAGAAGGGGTATGGGCCTTACCAACTTGCTCAGTTCTACAGAGGAGAAATCAACACTGGGAACAAATAGGCTATGCTGGAAAGAAGATACTCCACACAGAAATATTTTTAAATGCTAATTTCCTCACCTCCCAGCCCACTCACGACTTAATGAGTATTATTACAACAAAGAAGAAAGTATCGAGTTAACAAGGGTTCAAAGCACACAGGTAGCACACTAGTTTCACATTCAGAATGGAAGTAGAAGTCAAATTTCAGAATTATTCAAAATTACACTGGTTCCTTAAGGTGTATTTTACCAGCTTTCTTTCTGTGAAGAAAATGCTTAAATAGAGCATTTCTCTCACAGACACTCCTCCCTGAGTGCTGGAGTGAACATTGCATGTAGCTTACTGTTTAAATGTGTCTAATTTCCACACTGTGCTAAAGCAGCCCAGGAGCAGCTGCATGTTGAACTAATCACTTAGTGACTCTTAACAGTTTTGATTTTATGCACAAACATGAACACAGTTAATGGTAAGAGAAAAAGTCAACCCTCTAGAAATAGGCAGATTTTATAAAGCACTTGATACTCATGACAGACAAAAAATGAGAACAGCAAGCCTAAGTCTTTTAATGCCAAATGGTGGAAGCAGAAAGTTATTTAATATTTTCCCTATCTTAGTATTCCTAGAAAAAAGATTACAGCTCAAGTGCTCTGGACATAAAGTACACACTCATCCACAATCGAATGGACTTGTGCATAATCACTTCATAAAAGAGGAAGTATTTTTCCTTGCAGAACAAGGCAGGATAATAAAATCACTAACAGCAAAATTGCATCAAGTATAGAAACTGATTTTAAAAAGGAAATCAATTTGCTGTATAGTGTCATTTAATACTGGGATCTCCTCTTCAGGCATGTCTTCACTCATTCTTTGGCAGCTTGGCTATGCTGAGAGAGCATAAAGTCATCTATCAGAACTAATGCAGACATATCAACAAAAGCTCCTAACAGATAGGAGGAGGAAGACTGTTCTGTGTGGAGAAACACAGAATCTACTGATTAAAGCAAAGTTCTGCCACTATTAAATGCTTCCATACTATCCTCCAAAACCACACTCTCAGCAAGCTTGCTGATGAAACAAAACGGTGAGGGAGCTCTCCCCTAAACAAAATGAAAACTTACATCATCACCTTTCTTCAACTCCCAAAAAATAAAGTTGCCAGGCAATGGGCCTCTATTCAAATATTTAAAGCAACCAGAACTGCTAAAATATTTCTAGGACTCTTCTAAAAACTGGTAACAGCACTTTCCTCTGGAAAAGATATAAACTTTACTCCTACAATTAATGATTGAACAATAAAATTCAACAGTTAACAACATTTCCCATCAGTTTATCCTGTTCCTTCTTAAGATCATACGGAAAAATTAATTTTTCTGGAAAATGAGTCTGTCTCACGTAATGGAAATCTCATGCTGAGTATCTTAGAAGTGCCTGATTATTAAGATTCCTAACTTGGCTCTGCTACACCCCAAACTAGAAAAACTTACTATCATTCTACAGAGAGAGAACTCCATCTCCAGAAATAAGTTAGCAGTAGCTTAGGAGCAAAAGATGAAAACTTTAAAATATTTATAAACACAATAAAGTCCAAGACAGCAATGCAAGCATGATACACATGCGCTTCATGAACTGTAGGGGCTACTTTACAAATGAGGCCAAAACAATGAGGAGCAAAGTCAGCTTAATGCATATAAAACAGCAATAAATGAGAGAACTCTGTCATCAACTGTGAAAATACTACACTACACTTCCAAACAAAGAAATATCCCTGAGCTGGTTTGATACCTAGATTCCTAAAGCAGATACATCTGAGACAAAAAGGACATTAACCAGGAAGAATAAGAAGCTTCCCAAGCACTCTCAGAACCCAGAAGTTTAATGACCCATGTTCAACAGTACTCTAAGTCAGATCTACACATGCCCTATAAAATTTTGACTTTTTGGGCCAACAAGATGGAGCTGGTATTTTTCTGCTTCTTTATCCATAAAACTTCCATGTAAAGGTATACCTCAATAGGCCTATTTAAATAAAATACATTTCATACTACTAGTAAAGTACTTGAGAAAATATGTTGAATAAAATAAAACTTACTGCATATATATTTATACATGCATATTTATCTGCCTATCTATATACAAAGTACCATGATTTCTGTAAGAGACACCTTACTTTTCTAATTCTTCAGGATCAAACTTCCACCAAGTATCTGGCTCATGGAATTCCACTCTGTATCCTTTTTCTAGAGCCTGCAGCAAGCAAAGAAGTAAGTGTGATGTGTATCATGATCACATAAAACGTAAGAAAAAAAAAAAAAGACGAGTATAATAAACAGATGTAGCATACTCTGCTGTGCTAGTATGATGAATTTCACTTACCCCCAAGCTGTCTTAGCTTTTGTTCCAGGCTAAGCAACTTAAGTCAATCCTTAAGTTGATCTAAACCATCGCCACAAAAAGCAGTCTCTCTCTTTAAAAACTTGAGCAAAAAAACCATTTCTGCACAAAACACATCAAGTTACTGCATAAGAGGGTAAGTTTGAAAAGTTGTTACAGGTGACAATCATGCAACAAAACCTACCACTTTCACATATGGCTTCATTTCCCAGGCTTGAGTATTAGTGTTGTCTATAATAACTGGAGATTTTCCCTGCTCCATTGCTTGCTTTGCTGCAATGAAAAATTGTGCAAGTTAATAAACCATATATAACTCAAACAAAATAAAAATAAACTGCTCCAGGGGTTTTTTTCACTAATCTACTCTGACTGAAACACTCTGTTCTAAGAGAAAGAATAAAAGGTATGGGCAGGAATAAAAAGAAGTAGAAATGAGAACCTGATGTCCAAACAAATAAAGTTATCTATCCTTAACTCTGAACCTTGCAGAAGTTCGAAATTTAACATATATGTGCATATGGTATATACATATATATGTGTTTGTGTGTATATATATATATATACATAAATTAAAGTATAGCAAGTACTTTCAATACTTCTAATATGCTTTGCTAGAATATATATACTCCTTTTCATATAGACTCTTAACACTCACACATGTTATGTGAATGTTATTTCCTCTATGTAACACAGCTTAATAGGATGCCTTTTATTCATTCCAACCTCTCTTGTGGTTCCACTCATGGGCATCACCAAGCTGAGCAGCATTATAGGTGTATCCAGACTGCTGACGAAAATAATCGTCCGTGCTGAGTACGATGCCGTCACGACTCTGACCAAGCAGAACACTGTTAAAGGAAAAGACAAATATATATTAAATTTTAATTTTCAGATAGATAAACACATTTTAAAAATATAGCTAGAATAAACTGAACTATGACCTATTTATGAACTTCTTGCAAACTTCAAACAAATTTATAAAAAGCACACCCATATATATTACCAATAATTCTAATCCAAATTAAAGCTATATATTTTCCCCCCCTCTACTATTTCTGTATTTGTTGTTTCTTCTCCACTCCCAAGAGATGTTTGTATCCATCTAATTTTATGGCTATACTACAGTAAGTTCCAAGTACCTCATAATAATTGAATGTATTTGCTAACGTTTTCCATCTCAATCCTCACTTGGAAGTATGTCTAGAAAGCAATCTGATCATGAGAACTCCCTCTCCTGTCAAATATAAACCTAATTTCAGAAAGCTGTTGGAAATTGATGTTTAAAGGAAAACATTATATAGCTGAGACAACAGTACAATTCTGTTTGAAGTCCAGCCTACAGAACAGGTGTAGACTGGACTTTGGGCATCCTTGTCTCTTTTCAATTCTGTCATATTTAAATCTGAGAACAGAAAACAGCCAGTTAGTGCCACAGAGCATTCAGCGCCCACTGCAACACTCATATCACTGTCCTATGGAAATTTAGGCAACTATTCCAGCTCAGAAATAGGCAACATACCCACAGGCTACAAAAGCCAAACTGCACTAGCAGTAAGTAGAACTGCACTACTGCTGAGGTGGCAGGAATAAAAAAGAATTGGCCAGATCCCAAATAACTTAGGGGAACAAATATACACTGGTTCTAAGTTACCAAGCTTTCCTATATATATCTGCATGAAAAGCTACTTAAATGTAATTCCTACACAAGGAATTTGCTGTTTTGCCACCTGTAACTAACAACAGACCCATTATAAATCACAGTTTAATAACTAGAACACTGTGTTACAAGTTAAGTTTATACTCCAACACATTTATTGTCCCACAGTTATATTGTTGGATATTTCTGCTTTTCAGATACAGACATATGTTCAACAAAATTCAGATTACTAAAGACCAGAAGAAATTACTAAAGATGCAATGTCAAGTAATGTGATCAAAGCCGCACACAAACTGTTATTTCCTCCTTGCTCTTCCTTTTCCAGAGCTTTAAGGTTGCTTCAGGACAAATAACAATGCTATTTGAGAAAGCAGAGCATGAATCACTAAAAATGCCACTTTATTTGAACATTGATAAATAATTGGTTTTGTTAGAGCCCAGACCTTTCGATAGGATGTGTATTCTGCTGGTTTAGAACAGCACAGGAGGATTCATCACCTGTTTTCTTTCTAAAGAGGTCAAATGGCAACAGTAAATCATATAACACACTGAGCAGCAATTTTTTAATCCCTCTTCCTCTCTTGTATAAAATATTTAACACATTTATATTCATTAAGTTACTTGACTGTGTTTTCACACATGGCCCAATTCTCTTATTTACAGTATGCTACATCTGCCAATTAATAATGCTAGAAAAATTGGATCCATCTTCCACACTCACTCCTCGTGTGCTGAATGTATATACACATATCTTAAAGAACCATCTGCCTTAATTAAAAAAGGATAGCAAATAATATCTAGGATTCTTCTATTAGCTGATTAGATGGACACACCCCTACAGTTCCTAGGGGCCTAAGCATCAGGTTTCTATAGGAATATATGAATCAACAAATCAACAATAATGGGAAATTGATTTTCATTTTTATTTCTAAGAATGGCCTCTGTTTGCTCATGTTCTGGAGAATAACTCACTCAAATTCTTTTGCTGTTGTCTTTCAAACATCATTAGTAGCAATAAAGAAATACAGTGACAAAGCTTCCAAAATCTTGCAAACCCACCAACAAAATGTATTCTTGAAATATTTCGTTAGTATTCCTTGAAGTTCAGAATACAGCACAATTATTAATGAACCACTATAACTGAAATAACAGATTTAATATAGTAAACTGTATTTGCAGTAATCCTAAACTCATAGAATTTGAGAAGGCAAAGTAGTTACCAAAGAGGCCAGAGCAACAGAGCCCTTACCCCATACACAACACACAAGCTATCATGAAGCCAAGAGTTTATTATCTGAAACTTCAAACATTATGGTAATGATTGGAACCTCTTTCTAAATCGTGAAATTAAATCATAAAACATAACATTTTAAAAGCCTGACAATTACCTCTTCAAGAATTCACAATATGTAAACTTTTAAAATTTGAAACAGGAAAACTATTGCTTGACACCATATGGAATAATTCATATACTTCTAACACGCGTTTGAAAATAAAATTTATCCCAGGCCCAGGAACTAAAGAACAGAAAGAACAAAAAGCATATCTATACAAAGAAAGTACCATTACCATCTAAACCCACAGAGATGGTATTCCCCTTTTAAGAGATGAAGAAAGAAAAAAAGATAAATGTATTTCCAATGAGAGTCAAATTACAGGTTAGTCAGCATCAGTATGTGCACATGCTTGAAACGAGTAGCACGTTATCCAACTGCTGTAACCCAGCTTTTTCACTCTAAACCTTCCCTCCAAGCAAACACCCACCTTCAAACAGCAGGACATTGAAATTAAAGCAACTCACCTACTTTTTCCAGACATATCTGATCTAACAGAAGCTATTATCCTGACATACAAAAAACTCATGTTGAAACCAAAATATTAACTACTCAGCAAACATTTTTTCCAGACCATGCGTGCATTCACGCACACACACAAATCCTTCTTCTTCAAAACTAAAATGGTCCCCAAACCTGTACCCTGGTTAGCCTACCTTGTTAAATGATTTTATAATAAAGAAGATATCTCAGAATTGAATAATTCACCTATTTAAAATAGCTAGCATATCATGGATGAGGAAAAAAATAGGCAATAACCAAATATAGTTTCAAAATATGCAGCATTACTGAGCTGTGTAAACGCTCCTTTAAAAGCGATGCTTGAAACACTGTTTAAATAAATACATAATTGGAAGTAACAGCACACCACTGTTTCTACATCCAGCTATATACACCAAGTCTTTAACTCTTCCCTTCAGAAGATTTTGCTCTGAGGAAGAATGGCCCCAGAGAAAGACAACTGTCTCTCTATACTACTGGATTTAATTAAAAATGGACTTCTTAAATGACACCAATTTTTATTCTTTCAATTTCATTAAGCTGCCTTTAATTCAAATTAATGCTTAGATATTTACAGAGAAAAGGCAAACTGCAATTGCTGCCAACTTCAGTAGCAAAATATTTTAAAAATACAAGTCTCTTTTCCTGTAACTTTACTGTAAGATCACATTACCATCTACTTCTAATTGTAGCAGACTTGGATTACTCAGCCTAAAGCCATCACCGCTGGGTATCTGTCTGGCCAAACTGTTTTTAAACATTTTTAACTATATTGTCAATCTCTTCCAAAACCAAGGAAAAAATAAAGCATTTGTACAATATTTTGTTATTCCAAGCTTTTCTCTGAGCAGCTTTGGATTGAGGAAGTGAAATCTGACAAAGTTGATGCATTTGTTTGCCCTGCAAAAACTTTTTGTAAATCTACCCAAGGTATACAACTTTAAAATGACATGTGCACAGAAAACAGCAGTAAAAAGAACTCATTTTTGTACAAAGAAGAGCAGAAAATTCAATGATTCTCACTGCAGTAAACCAAATCCTGAACAGCACAATCTGGCAGTGGCAGGAAGCTGATTCAGGACCAATACTGCATTTTAAGAACACATTTCTCCCAACACAAGAATGGCAACAGAAGGAACAAAATTGGCCTGAAATGGGAGGACATGGGAAGCATTGTGGTATAAACACTGGAACAAGCAACTTAGTACTGGCAGTAGAGCTAGGAAACAGGGCCAAGGCAAAGAGTGAAGCAGAGGGAAGACACTGGTAAAATGAAGTTGGGAGGGAAATAATAAAACTGACTGAAACAGGGAGAAAATTAATCTGGGAAGAAACAGGATGGAGAAGGAACTGAAGAAATCAGCTTAGAATTTAGAAGCAGATATGGAGCTAGTGAGCACAGACCAAAAGCCATGAGGATATGAACAGGAAAAAAAAATGGAAATGGATCCTGGAAAAACCAGGATTTCATATGAGCCTCAGGGACCAGGATTGTCTTAAGTCAGGGTGGACATAGGAAATAAATCCATGAGATGAGGGGAGCTCCCCAGTGACCCAGAAATGGCTGACGTTATGCTCCTATTTAAGTCAAGTGAAGAAAGACCCAAAGACGGGGTCTTTCTAACTAATGGCTGCTCAACCTCACCTGCTGAACAGAACTAAGCTGTGTTCTGGAAACAATGGAGTGCATCCTCTCAGAATCTATTTTCAAACATGTTAAGGACATTAAGGAAACCAGGAAGAGTCAATGTGGGTTTTGCAGCAGACAAATCATTCTTTCCGAGCTGGAATGCACTCTCTGATGAAACAAGTGCCTTTGGCAATGAGGACTGAGTGATGAATGCAGCACACTCAGAAACTATCAAAGTTCCAAAGCATCATCTCCTAGCCAGTAACAAGCAGAGAACAGCTAAGGATATAGCGAGACCCAATTTTTTTCAGTATCTTCATCATTAACCTGGATGATGAGGCAGAGAACTTGCAGGTGACACCAAATTAGCAGTGATGCTCAACACTGAGCTGAACAGTGAGGCTTTTATGCAGAAAGCCACTGAGAAACTTGAGAACTGGGCTAAGCAGAACACCACAAAGCTCAACAGGGAGAGAGTAAAGTTCTACAGCTGATGTAATCTAAGCCTCAGCACAGGCAGGAAAGTGAGTGGTTGAGCAGCTCTGTTGAAAAGAGTCTGAGGATTACAATGGACATCAAAAGAGATGAGTGAATGATGTACTCACCAAACCACAACCTGGGCTTTAGTAGACAACACGTGGCCAGTAGATCATCTGATCTACCCACACTTTGCCTGGCACTTGTGCAGTCAATTCTGAAATACTGTGTCCAGTGTGGGACTTCCCAGTTCAAAAGACATGCTGAAAAACATGGAAGGGCTGAACAGATGGCTACCAAGATGGCTATGGGCATACAACCTGCAAGGAGAGGTTAATACCAGCTGGGCTTGTTTAGTCTGGCAGTGGAGACAGTAAAAGGTCTGATGTCAGCCTATGACAGGGAATAAACCTCTCCCTCACCAGAAGGGAAGCTGCAAAGAAGATGAGCCAGATTCTACCATGTAACAGCAGACATTATTACACAGGACATGTAAATTATGGCTTGCAAACTTCAGTTTGGAGATTAGGAAGAACTTCCTTTCTTAGGTGGGCTGTACTGCACCAGAGAAGTTTGGTGAGACCACAGAATCTCTGTGGTGTTTTTTAGATCAGGCTTGACAACGACATACCTGACCTGATCGAATGATGGTGACAGACCTCCTCCAAACAGAGCAATGGACTAGTTCACATCCACTACTCTCTTCCAAAAATGTGCCTGTAATTCCAACTGCTTAGGTGGAATGGAAGAGTCAAAACAAAACACAAACTTCAGTGGAAAACTCAAGACAAACACGAGCTTGCGAGCGGGAAGAAAAGTGTCTGTACTTAAAAACCCTTGCTCAGTGCAAAACACAAATAGAAACTTGAGATTCCAAGGTCTCACTACCAGTTCTGCTGTAATTTCCTACTTGGGAAACCCACTCGCAAGATACACCTCGTTCCCCTCTAGTGCTGATCCACACAGATGATATCAGTTTTCTGCTTTTCCTTCAGTTATTTTACTGGCACAAATGGTGGAGGTTTGTCTGCAGATGGTATCTTTGCTTTGCCTGCAAAGATACCTGTGGCTACTAATATGAACTCAGATATAACATCATTGCTCTCTAGTCTACACTGCAGAATTCTATGATGTTACATGGAAAAACATGTTCAAAACATGTTTATTAAGACTTAACTAATAATAAATGTATTTTCTCCATAGGCATCCAATAATTCTGGGGATGTTTTTTCCCCAAGGTATCCAAGATCCATGATTTCATGAGAATTAACAATTGCAACCAAGCATTAAACATATGAAACTGCACGTAATTGAATACACTGAACAACAAGCTCCATGCAGTTCAAATCCTGCACCCACTTTTGGTAACTATTCTTAACCTTGATCTCATAGTGCCCATCTGCTAATAAAATAAGTAACTGATCTCACTAATGAGACATGAAAAAAGCACAAATATGTGCTCTTAAAAACCTGAAGATATTTAGATTTTTTCAGATAATATAAGTCATATATTTGGAAAAAGATTCTGAGACAATTCAGCACATCAAACATGGAAAACAAATATATTTGGTATCTTCACATTAAGTACTATCCAATCCCTGAACTGAATGAGGCAGTATTTTTTCCACAGGCTTGTTTTAAAAATTTTTTATGTTGCTTTCACGTATTAAAGGAATTACTGAAGTAATACCAAATGGGGACATGCAGCTTCAAAAATGCAGGTTTGCAAAATACAACAATCAGTAACCATAAAATATTATAGCAAAAATTACTTGAACATGTAATAAAAATGCCTATTAGAGATTTCTAGCTATAATATGGAGATCATTGCCTCCTAAATATCAGGAAAAACTCCATGAATTGAATATTACTCCTTTATATAT